>PNEQ01110600.1:0-35398 GCA_003012365.1 Medauroidea extradentata
TTTTTTTTTTTTTTTTTTTTTTTTTTTTTTTTTTTTTTTTTTTTTTTTTTTTTTGTAGTCCAGTTCCAAAACTCGTCTTGTCCACTTTCACTAAAACTGCGCAAATCGCGAAAAACTGATTTGCGGGCCCATTTGTGACATGGCCAAAGCAGTTTTTCAAAGTGTATCTGTTATTGAATAATGTGAGTTTTGGCTACTATCATCACGTCAACTTCAGCGCACATTTAAAAGCTACACAAAACTGTTCCGAACTTATTTTTCCTTGGTGATGGACTGGAAGATTTTTGAAATTAGACTACTCAATTATAGGTAAACATAATAAATACTACAAGCGTACGTGAAAATCACAGTTTATCGCCTTAGCGTGGCAGCGTGTACAACGTGACATACGGTAACGGTGGAAATGCAGTTGCATCTGGCAACGCTGTCATGACTTGCTTGCCCTTAATTTTTATGGACGCCGTCTTGTTACTGCACGAAAACAAATGAGGTGGCGCGTGGACAGCATCGCTCATCCCTTACGTGCGTCTTGTTTTTTAATTGTGATAACTAACGGCACTGCTGAATCAGTTTTAAACTCACTACGATTCATTTTTTTTATTGTGTATGTCGTACTGCGAGAAGTTCCATTTACGAAACTTAACTTGCTAGAGTTGTTTCTAGAACTAGTTAGGTTTGTCCGATCATGGCAATCCATCAAGCAAAATTCATTTGGATCACTTTTTGAACGCACAGAGTTGAAATTTTACACTACCCAGCGTAACCCGAGTAAGTTCATATACTTCTTGTAATTTTTTTATACTTGGGTGTTTTGATTTCTTAATGATAGGTTTTAATTTTGATGAAATTTATGTAGGAATGAATAAATAAACTGTATTCAGTTAGGATCAGGTACTGAAAACAGTAATTGTTTTTGCTTTGAATACTTCACAGCGTGGGTAATATGGAACAGCCGCTCCTCTTTTGTTTGTTCAATAAGATATCTTATTTCTGGATCGTTGTTCATCTCCGCCAATCACATGTGAGCTAGCAGTGCTGTTTGTTTTAGATTCCGTCTCGCTAGACCGACATTTTTGTTTTGTTTACATTACGTTTTGCCGTGGTGTAGCGAGTAAAATGGTGACATAAAAAGCTAATGAAGATAATGGAATAAATAAATTATTGAATGTTAACGCCTAATGAATACATGCCTATCATTTTTAGCAATATGTTTTATAATAACAGAGATACTAACCAAGGTAAACTGTACTGTTACTATTCCTATCCCATGTATCGTGTCAATAACCTAAAAAATTGGTTGTTTATGTAAACATTCGGTTCTTATGACAACTCGTAATTACGACAATTTTGTGTGCTGTTATTAACTCTCGTAGTAACAGGATTTCACTGTAGTTTGCTAGTGAACACTGATCATCATTTTACTCTTTCCCGCCGTGGGAGTTCCCGCCCTTCATCGCTCTCCTGCACTCTCGGCCACCTCTGCCTCACACCATGCCTTCCTTACAAGTAGGCCGCACCAAGGGCCGCGTTTATCTAGTCAGTTATTCAAATAGCATAATCATGTGCCGGAAACCAGGCGCTTTCCAAACACCATCACTCAGTAAAAAAAAATTTAGAATAACAATAAGTTAAGCAGTTTCATACTGCTGCCGGACATTAATCAACCTGGTTACACAAATCAGGTCACGAAGTAGTGCCAAAAGCTGCTCATGGACACTGTGAGCATCACAGCACTTTGAACTCAACCCACAGCACACCATGCTGAAATAATGGAAATTCCTTTGTGCACAACCAAGCCTCCTGGCACCAGCCAGTCTCGGCGCTAATGATTTTATTTCCTCTAATTTATACATATTTTACCAGAATGCATTTATCACCAAAACCACCCAAAAACCAGCAAATTACCAAGAGAGAAAAAGTTTAATAAATTAAATTTTATTTCCATACACACCATAGATACCTGGAAAAAAAGTTAATTTACAAAACTTCGCACAATTTGGACTTACTAGACTACTATAAGCCAGAAACATTGCCATGACTACTATAAGCCAGAAACATTGCCATAGCGGCTTAACATGATGATTAACAACCTAATTTTACTTTAACAATCTTCAAGTTACAAAAAGATTCTTACATTGAGCTAACTCTCAATTGAAAATTCACATTTTCACAAATTTATCTCTAAGTTCTCAAAGGAGCCACACGTGAGTATATAATGCACACTATGCTTCAAAATAAAAAATTGTTTTTTGGCAGATTTGAAGTATGTGCCTGTGGACATCTACTGATATCACTTGAGATATATAACCATTTATTTCAGTTAATTATTATTAACATAGTACTGGTTTTCACAGCCTCGTGAAACTTGCTACTGTATCTTCGCACGAGACAGTGTATATTCAACAATGCTCGTTTGGTGTAAATGTGCGAGTTGTGCAGATAAAATCTGCTGCAGACAAACTAGCGCAACACATGCCTTTCTCACACTCGGCATTTTTGTCCCTTCCCCTTGAGAAAGAGCCTTAAGGATGGCTGCTAGATTATTATCTCACAGACATGGATTACGAAACTGCGTTGGGATGCAGATTGTGGACATTTTGCTGGACATTTTTTATTTCTGTTATATATTCAGTAAATAAACTCTTTAATGTGAAATACGAAACATTAGCTCAAGTTCACGTGTCACATGTTACCATGCAACGTAACATAAAACCAAGCTGATAGAAAACCTATGTCTCTTTCTATCCCTCTCCTTCTAATCTTATCCCACCCTCCACCCTTGGTTATCTCAATGAGCGGACAAAGGCTTCTACTCCCGCCAGTCTTCATAAACCTTCCACCTCGCCCCTTCCAGCGATTTGACGACAACAAACACGCTGAGTTGCCACGCGTATCGCACTGCTATATATCTATCAGCTTGTTGTCTATTTCCGTGTTCAAATTTTGGTACTTCGCCATTTACCGGACATTCTGATTTACCGGACCACACCTCCCCTCAATTAGTCTGGTAAAACGAGGGTTTACTGTACTAGTACAAACATTTAATGCACAGTGAAACCGTCTTAAGAAGTTTCCCATTTTAGAAGTTTCCTACTTAATAAGATAAATAATTTTGCGCTCTGTCCATATCAATATGCATGCTTTGTATTTCACAGTAAAGTGTTTATTTACTAAATATATAACAAATAAAAAATTTCCATCTAAACTACCGCTGTTTGCATCATGACGCAATATCGTGTGCTGTGTCTGTGAGATAATAATCTAGCCACCCTACACCACGCATATTTACACCACACAAGCGTTGTTGAAAATACACTGCCGCATCGTGCGAAGATGCAGTAGCAAGTTTCACGTGTTTCCTGGGTCTAACAGTGACAATTTTTTTTGTTCAATCATATTTCAACACACAACTCTTCAACTTGTCTTTTGCTTTACGAATGTTCACCTCAGTTTGTTTCTTGACACCATAATCATCACACAACTTTGCTACAGAAACACTGGCCACTTAACTTCTCTAGTAGTTCAATTTTTTGCTTGATGTCAAAGTTACTGTCTTTCTTTACTTTCCTGTTGCAGATGCCATTTAATTTAAAAATAATGCACAATCTTTATCGTGCACGCACATAAACTGCGTAAAAAGTTCAAGTAGACACGACAGTCACTCTTGCCCGGACACGTCAAAACACAGATGAGCGACTAGCTCTGCTTACCGTCTTACACTGCTATCCATGCGCGCGCCTGACGTCACTCGCCAAAGCACAATAACCAGGTTGGTCTTGCCGCTGTTGATCTTACAGTTCCGTAAAAAATTCAGGTAGACAATCATTCTTTCCCGGACACGGCACATACCCCAATGAGCGATTAAAAATAGCTCTGCTTACCGTCTTACGCGGTTATCCATGCACGTGCCTGATGTCAGTCACCACAGCACAATAACCAGGTAGGTCTTGTGCTGCATGTGACAAGTAGACCTGACTGAGGAACAATTTTGTATCACCAGCTTTTGTCCGTTAAATACGAAGTCCGCTGAATGAAGGTCCAATAAAACGAGGGTTTACTGTATTTGTAATGTAATGGTAAGTCAGATACTGTAGTATACTGTACATATTTTTTGTTTGTTATTAGGATGATGTGGGCTGCTGGAGTGCTGGCATCTATTTCAAGCATCACATACCCTGCAATCAGTGCTTTTGTGTCTGTACACTCTGATGCTGACAAGCAAGGTAATACTGGTTTCTTCTTTAACTCTGTGTGTGTGGTGTTGTGTTGTGTTGTGTGTGTGTGTGTATGCGCGCGCGCGTTCTGTATATGTAATAATTTTATTCATAATACAGTCCCTGCTACACATACTGTCTATCCCATGTAAGAATTCCGTATTTTGACAGCCGATGCTACCAATATATCTGACACGTGCCAAACACGTGGCAGAATAACATACCATTTAAAATAACAGGATGTGATTGTACGACCTGATGAAGCAGTAGTGGCAGCCCTGATCAGCAAATCGGTTAACTTCCATCTCGAACATTGAAAATAGTGTGTATTGTACGTGAAAAATAAGTAAGCATTTTGGAGGAACCGTAATATATTAAAACGGTTATGTGTCCAGAATTAGTCAGATAACTATTTTATTTTATTCAAATTGCATGATTTCTATAACGATTTTACAAACAACTGCACCATTATCAACAAACCTGTACCGGCAACCAAAACAAAGGACGGCATTACGTAAGCTTCTCGTTTGTTCGTGTACGTTTGTGATAATTTTTTTTTATGGTGTTATTAGAAATTCTGTGCAGATATTTAATATATGGCAATGCAGGGATTAAAATACCTGGTCTGTAATCGCCAACGACAACGGGATATTTTAAGACGTATTTCGGAAGAGGCAACTGGTAAAAGTTTCAGCTTTGCAGCACCGTGGCATGTCTACAAAAACAATCACTAAATGAATCAGTAATTCGTCCAGAGAAAAGTGCTACAGACAATAAAATAAATGTTACCTACGTTTTATTTTAACGGAGTTTGTGTTATATTTGTACAGTTCTTGTTATGGGCGTATATGTGAATATGCTTTTTCAAGTTGTGACTCAATAAATTATTTTTGTACGAAAAAGATCTGCGTTTTTTTATTTGTATTGCAAGTAAGTGGTACCATTTAATATGAAGTCCACGTGAGATTTTGTGCCTGTCAGCTGCAAAAGTGTTGGCATACATGTTACCAATAAAAGGTCAGAAAACTTAAGCCTATTTATTTCCCGGACATTAAATTGTATGTGTTTATTCATATGTGTTACCAAAAGATTTAATGCTGATTTGGGAAGCGAGTCCTACCCATGTTTATTTATTACTTACGCTTTTTGTTGATAGGTATATTATTTCCGTTTAGGTTGTGAGAGTGCAAATATTTGCTATGTAGTCTACAAAAAATATTTTTTTTATTTTTTGTTGTATTTTATTTTATTAATATAAGTTTTGTGAGTCTCACGACTTTGATAATAACACTGATATTTCGAAGGTAGGCTCTACCTACAAAAGGTAAGTTTTTTGGATAGTCTGCTACATGAAATTTAAACTACTGTACTACTATATGATTTTATAGTGCAGAACCAAATTGAAGGCAACAAGAAAAATAATTGAATTAATGCTTTCATGTCTTATTTTATATAATTTTTTTAGTTTAAATATGTTTGTTTGCACTGTTGTATGCTCTCGCAACTTCAGTTTGTTGTAACCAAATAAGCTACTATTATTTAAACATTTTATGTGTTAAGTTGAAATAAAAAAAATTTAAAAAATTGATAAGTTACCCATACAAGTTTTTTTTTTGTTATGCCATTAAATATTAAAATTTTGAGCATACCTAGGAAAATATACAATAAATGATGTACAATTTTGAGTTGTTATATTAACTGAACTTCTGAAGAGTATCCATTGCTGCGGTATGAAATAATTTTCCATTAAAATTGCCCATCTAATCCTAGTAAGACTTTGTTCAGCCAGTATTGAAAACAAATTATCTTACTTGTCTGAGATCTAAAAATAACCAAAAGAAAATCACAACACATTTTGGATTCTATTGCAATGATACTATACCTTAACTGTTGACGTGTTTTGATTGTCAGCTGGAAAGCACATGGTGGTGGAAGGATATATAATGTTTTTGTTTACATTGCCCTACTTTTTATGATCTGTCAAATAATGAAATTCTTATACAGTATGGATAGTATTACATCGTTATTGTCACTGCAAAGCATACAGTGGATGAACTTGATAAAATAATTTTGGACACAAGCTGTTGTGACTCCCTGGTAAAATATTTACACAGTATACTGTATTAATCTGATAAGTGAATCCTGATACAATACTTATTTCTGTTAATATTTGTGAAGTTAGAAAAAGAAGAAGATATAGTGAAGTTTCAGTATAAAGAATTTCGCACATTAAAGTATAATTTAAAGTACTACAGTACTCTAAAACTAAAATAATGTAAAATGTGTTCAGTTTAAAGAAGACTCTGTATGAAGTAAATAATTGTCTAATTTTTTCATGTTCGTTATAATGAGATTTCAATGTGTGTGTTTGTGTTGAAAATAAATGTTTGGAATTTTTTTATGGAAGCTCATATTTTTACATCTTTTTTATAGTCTGCTTCAGCCATTTTTTTTAATCATTATTTTGTGGTGCTGGCATTTAATGCTAAGCTTTGTTTGTAGTCTGTTATGAATTAGTTACAGTTTGTCCCAGTACAGACAGCATGTCTACCAGCATTCTTGTAATACCGTATTTACCCGAAAATAATTCGACTCTTACTTATAGGTTATGTGTTTAGAAAAAAACTTTTTGGTTGAATATGTAAAAAATTGATTTAATTAATTATAAAATACCTTAAACAAATACTTTATTACCGAGTACTTTTGTGTCAATTGTTATTGCTTGGTATTATCAAAATACACGACAGTTTCGTCCACATTGCTTATTTGGACATGCAGATAATTTTTTTCCCTGCTCAATTTGATAACATGATGCTGGAACATCACTAATTTTCCTCCAAAGTCTGAAGGTATCTTTCGAGCTATAGATGTACAATGCCTCAAAGAGAAACCACATGGCATCATTCACACACACTAGCCGATGCTAGCTTTAAATTTCCTGGCTGGAACGTTCTGTTATCGTAATCAGCAATTTCTTGAGCCTTCAGCATAATATCACGCTCTTACTTTATGAACGCAACCACACGATTTTCAGATTCTTGAAATTTTTCTATCTTTAGCCCTCAGAAGGCATTTCGCGAACTGTTTGCATTTTTCAGTCCCTGCAAATCGGCAGTTCCTTCAGTTTGTTTCGCTGATGCCGTACTCCTGCGCTACCTCACAAGTCACAGTTGTTCATTCACGATGCGTAATTTGCTACAATGATTTTGAAGTTTGCATCATTACTGTGCTGCAATCCTTGCAACATAATTTTTGGTGTAGTACCTTTCCTTTCTACCGAATTCATTACGTATACAACGCTACAACTTTGACTCTAAAATTACGGTAACAGCATAAAATAAAAAAAACGACAAGTTGATGCTGGAGATAATATATGTGTCTATTAGAGTGCGCTGACTGCTAGCACCACAGTTTACAATCTATGGCCGCGGCCATAATGTATACTGGTGTGCCATTTCAAAAACATCATTTCGGTGAGAATTTCATATGTCCGCAATTGTAGTTCGACCCTGGCATTTTAATTTGTCAAATTTGGGAAAAACTACGGAACTATTTTCGGGGAAATACAGTATTTATTGCAATGTGTTGATCTGTGGCTGTTATTTCCTACCTAGCATAGTCCATTTTGCTGATGCAGGTTTGGTACAAGGCATGGTAACTGGGATGAGAGGACTTTGCAACGGCTTGGGGCCAGCCATGTTTGGAGTCATTTTCTACCTTTTCCATGTCGATCTAAATGAGGACCACTCTAAGTTGCCTGATGTTCGGCCACATAATGTGGGTGACAACGGTACCTCTGGAGGACTTATATTTGAGTCCATGCAACCTGTAAGTGTTAAGTACAATTTTTAAGGTTGTATATTTTGTGTTCATGTATTTGATTAATTTCGTATAATATTAGTGAAAAAGGTCATGGTCAGATTTTTTCAAGTGTGTCATGTTTTCACTTTTCAATTTGTCTCAGATTATTTAACTATTACTGTAAATTACAAGCTACAAATGTGCAGTATCACAAAAAAAATTAAATTCCAATTGAGGTGCAAGAAGTATTTTAAGTCTGATTTACAATTTACAGCAGTAGTTAAATTATCTGAGACTTAGTTGAATTATCTGAGACTAATTAAGAACTGAAAACTGTGAGATACTTGAAAAAAAAATCTGACCGTGGTAAAAATTGTAAACAAAACATAATAAACAAACTGGGACTACTGTAGATCACACAACAGCTACATGAAACTCTTCACACACTTTTAAAACAATAGTAAAGTACACACTACACACTGATAAACACACAACCACTTACATTATTTGTGTGCTTGAAAATGTCTTCATGATGAACAACATAATAACAAAGTTAAGTTTGTATAGCCAAATAATCACATTGTTGGTTTATTTAACAACAAACATGGTGCTGGTGTAAACTGCCTGCTGATGAAAAGGCTTACATGATTTCAGCAATGCAATATGATTGGCAGAATAAAACGATAGTACTGCACCAAGCGTAAGGTATTCTAATGTGCACTCTTTACTACTGCACAGGCTGTTATGTCTCAGAGCACACAATCAATACTCTCGAAACTCTAGGATGTCCCAAGATACTGTTCAAGAATGTGCCTTCAGTGGTTTAAATGGTGCACGTGTTAAACTAAAAATGTATGGTAGGCTTTTGTTATTTTGTCGCCGTTACGATAAATGCCCTATTATGCTAATTTCTTTGTAAACCTTTTGAAACACAGGTGCTGCCATCAGGTGATGGTGGCCATTACGCGAGTTTGAGTTAACAATACATTCATTCTTAATGTATTTACAGAATACTATAGTAAGTATTTTAAAATCCTAGCCCGGTTGCTTGCAGTAGTTGTTACAGTAGAACCCTCTTATAGTGTTCCCACTTATAATGTTTTTCTGGTTTTAATGCTACCTTTATTCGGTCCCTAAAACTGTTTTGTAACAGAAAATTACCCCCTTATAATGTTTTCCCATTTATAGAGTGTAAATGTTTTTGATCCCTTGAGAAACTGTGTAACGGGGTTCCACTGTATGTACTTAACCTAAATTTGTAAGCCAGCTGCCAAAAAATTTATTAAAATTTTGAAGGTTGTATGTACTTAACAACAGTTTTCATTACTAAATCTTAGAGAATCGTGGTATGTGCAGAAAGGTTTTATGGTTAAAAAATTATTTTTAAAACCAAAACTGCAAGTATTGTTGAAATTTGGTCGTTATAGAAACCTAGATATTATGGTATTAAAAATCATAAAAATTAAATTTTTTCGATTTTGTGGTTGTTGTTGTTTCAAGTCCTTATGAGTTTTTTTTTTTACTCAAAAGCAAAGCATACTAACTACTGCTTAGTGCTGTATAAAAATATGTCTGCTAATAAAATAGCTACTCTGCATGAAATTCTCATCAAATTATGTTGAGTAGTTCGTATTTTATCGACAATTGAGCATGCCAGTCATTTGCTCGACATCTTGCGAACATAAATTCATCAAATACTTAGCCTGACAAAAATTGGGTACGTTGAAAAGTTACAGCAAATGAAAAACTGATTAAAATGTGTATCAGCAACGTGTAGGTACAATAAAAATTAGTACTTATACATTTATTAAAGAAAGTAATTACTACAAATTTTAATGATGTTAAATGTCTTAAAACTGACATTACATGACTCAAATATCCATAACCCTACTTAAATTACAGTATTTACTCAAATCTAAGACGCCATCAATTCTAAGAGGCACCTACTGTTTTGGGAAAAAATTTGGAAAAAAAAGTTTTTACTGATTCTAAGACGCACCTTGCTTTTAATGAATCGAACAAACCATCCACGACTTGCCCTGAACTGGTGCCGAGCGATGCTAAGTCGCGTTGCAATCTCCATTGCCTTCAATTTTATTACTTCGCAAGATACCGCGAATCCACCATTCCGTTGCTCAACAACGAAATTCTTCACCTCCTCTTCGATTTGTGGGAAACTGCCACGTTTCGGCCCTTGGAAACCCTTCCTTGTACTTCTTGATGCAAGTATTGCATGACGATCTTTCCTCCAACGACGAACATTACACTCGCTGATTCCAAAATGTGATGAGCCTGCTGCTCTATTACCATTATTTTCTGCGAAAATAATTACTTTTTGTTTAAATGAAGCTGTGTAATGTTCACGTTTATCTGCCATTGTAAACAAAGTACGTAAGCCAAAACAAAATCGAACAGCCTGCAGTTGCTGCTTTACGCACTAGATAACAGCGCTGTTCCGTACGCGTCATGCATAATTGTTGTTTTACTCGCTAGATGGCTCAGACTCGGTTGAAGCGAAGCTGGCGCTGGCAGTCATGGCGGATGATGTTTATGCGTACACGCGCGCACATTTACAGAATTAGCTTTACATTTACCGTTAGGTATAAATATAATCTTACGAAACATTTTTCTGTGTGAAACTGCGGCAAAAGGTACTACATACATTATTGTACCGTCTTTAAATAATGTAGTTACAAAATTCGTATGAGCCTAATTGCTTGTTTTTATGTAGTACGTTCACCTAGACGTGTTATTTACTTAACTTTCATTTTTATTATTTTTATTATTTCTATTACTTCTATTAAAATAACTTTAGCAAAAGTATGCACAGTGCAACCAAAAATGTATGAATACTGTATATAGCGTAAAAAAAAGTTTTTTTTGGCCATAAAAATCATTGGTAGTTGTCGTAAGACGCACCCATGTTTTTCAAAAAAAAATTTCAAAAATATATGCGTCTTAGAATCGAGTAAATACTGTACTCTTTAAGCCTTACTGATAAGCCGTTACATTCAGTTGGCTTATTAACAGTACTGTTATTAATATAATATTTATTTAAAGGATTACTACGGCTGTTGAAATTCATAAAATCAACAAATTCTAATATCGTTAAGTTTGTTATTGATTCATTATTGTGGGTGTTTGTAATTTGTAGTTAACTACAATGTGAATTGTTGAACTAATAAACATTGAATTTTCAATTTCATTAAATTCATATTTGTTACTTTATAATAAATACAGTATTTACTTGAATACCCCTTGCCCTTGAATAAGCCTTGCATCGCCGATTATTTACAGAAATAAAAAAAAAAAAAAAAAAAAAAAAAATATATATATATATATATATATATATATATATATATATATATATATATATATATATATATATATATATATATATATATATATATATATATATACATATATATATATATTAAAATAAGCCGTGCACCGAACTTTCAAAAGAAAATAGTATGACTTAAAATCTGAAATTTGTAACTAACATTTAGTTCGCTGTAAATAATTTTTACCAGTTTGTTCCCCACTTGGACACGAACACAATACGGGTTAGAGAGCCAGGGTTGTTAATACCTTCAAAATAAAGTGGAGTCAACTTACAAGAATACAAGTACGTGCTGTATTGTAAATTCATACAAAGCATTTTACGTACAGTATTATAGATTTCACTGGTGTAGAGTTCTCATTCAAAACACATATTGACAAAGCATAATGAAATTTTTATATGTCACGCAACCCCTCGACACGCCGTTGATAGAAACTAAACAAACGGAAAAATTAACAAATCTCAAAATATGTAGATGCGCGACTTGTCGAGAAAATATAGCTTGAACGACCCAAATATATAACAATCTAAAAGTAGAAACAAACTTACTAACAGAGTGCCGAGAGGATGAAGCAACCGGTCAGGACCAAGGATAGCACCGGAGTGCCGGGCCAAGGCAAGCGCATGGGCTCCAGTTGGTAGGAAGTGGGAGTAGGGAAGAGGGGAAATGAGGGCAGACGGGAGTGGGGGCATGAGCGGCTCCTAAGACACCCGACCTTGCCAGAGATTGAGGCGGGCCGACGACGTAAGTTCCAACATAGAATGGTGCTCATACTAGCGTCCATCGCAAATTAAAGCACTTCCTGCCTGAGGATAAGTTCATACATAGCACATGGCTCAAACCAGAGTCCAAAATGCATAGACTGGGAAAAACCCCAGTAGAAGTTATGCAGGAATTAAGTCACTATAACTGTTAAAAAATAATTGTCTTGAAATTTATAGGCCTAGGCCTACTTATGGCTGATCACCGTGGCATTCCTTCAGTTGTAGTTTCTTTCAGAAACTCCCATTTTACAAAGAAGTTTAGTATGCAATATAATGCTAAGTTCGCTAGACGGTAACACAGTTAAGAAATTTTAGGTGTTTTATTGCATCAAACAGGTGTTGTGAAACTTTTAATTAAAATGTAACAAAATGAATTGATACAAATGGCCACCTCAACATTCTTTTGTTTACATTTGTTAATGCTATGGCCATGTTAAACATAAACACGTTTGCACATGAATAAAGAAACAGAAAAATAAATGCTGCAACAAATAATCATCCCTGGAATAAACAAAACAATCCTGAATTCCTTACAGCTACAGCTACTGCTCCGAAAAAAATCTTTTTTTCTTCTCCAGTCCCGTATACACCTTTTTGAAAGATAAAATTTTCGTCCCGCAGCACGATTACCAGTTTATTCCGCCTCTCTGATTATTTTTAATTTCTCCGCAACAGTAAACAATTGTAAACTTGTCCCTTTTGTTGTCGTCTTACCTGTGGCAGCACAAATTAATCTAGTGTATGGCTACCCACGCCGACAAGAAACTACTGAGTGCAGCACGTTATTGCGTGGCCCAGCTCCAGACCCTAGATTTGTTTTTACATATTTTTAATCTTCAGTATTTTTTTTTCATGGTCTTTCTGACTGTGGTATCTTAGAGTTAAAGAACTATTTGTAATTTCTTTGTTAAAAGCCAGCACGTCAGTGGAAATTTATTTATATTTAAAATAATCAATTTCAGTAACTTTGAACAAATTTTTCTTAAAATAAGTAACATTTAATTTGTTAATTAGAGTTTGCTTGTTTAACAGTAAAAATTACAGATTGCTTAGTTATGTTAATATTTACATTATTTAAAATTTAAATGATTTGGTTTATATATAGTAAATTTTCAATACGTATTTTTTTTTTTTTTTTGCTTAAATTGTTTGCATTTGAATTTTACGATGTTCATTGTTAAAGCTTGAAATGTGAAAAGGACAGAGATATCATTCTAAATTTTAGTTTCCAGAAAATGTTGCTATATATCAGTGCAAAACCAGCCTATAAAGATGATCGTTAAGAATTTGCCTCCATATTTGGTTGTAAACAATAAAATCACAGACTGTTGCTGATTGGCAGCATCAATTTTAAATTTAATGTTTCTTTCACCTGGTAATAAAGTTAATGCTTAATATATTTGTATATAATTACTAGTTTGGAAACTAAAATGTTTTTTTAACTATGAAAAAACTTAATATTTTTAAATTTATTCCTGTAGTGTCCGCGAGGTGGCACCACTGATGGGCAACTCCAGTTGTTTGCACGCAAAGGCAGTTTAGTCGTTGGCGAGATGTAGGCAGAGACGGCCATGTGTTGTGTAAGGCAGCCGCAGTGTTTTGGGTCGTGTTCAAGATGGCGTGAGAGATGGTTGTGTGTGAGTTGAGGGAGGATGGAGGCAGAACCGATAGGGTTCTGCCAGTAAAATGTCGTGAACATGTGGTTCTGCGTCATTAGTAGGCCAAGATTTTATTTCTTTAAATTTTTCTTGAAGTTATTTGTGAAGGGGTTTTAATTTTTGGTGATCACCGGTGTATAGACTGTTGGAATGTAAATTTTTTATTTATTCGGTTTGCTCAAAAGGTGCCTCCCGGCAGTCAAAATTTTAAGTACTGTTTAAGTTTGAAACGTAACTTCTTTTAATAAAACCCATAATTTGCGAGAGTTATGCTGTGTTTATTTCTTGTCTCGTGCTACATTGTATGAACCCACGCCTTTGATTGGTTAATGTACCGCTGAGCTAGTTGTGGACGTGTGGCAATGGGGGCTTTGCCGCTTCACATTTTTGGTCGCCCATTGTGGGGCAGATGCGTCGAAGTGTCACATTGTGTACTGGTATTCAGATAGATAAGAGTACTACTGTGCTACGTCATGTCAGAATGTGGTGTTGCCAAGTCACGATTTGGTACAATCTCTGACTTTTTTTTTTTTGAATAAGCTGCATATCAAGCTTTTCAACAAAGATTTCACGAAAAATTGTGCGAGGGGTATTCAAGTAAATACGGTAATGGTCTGCCATTGAACTAAATTAAGTCCACATACAATTAAAATAGGTACTTTCATGACTGGTACACATAAAGAATTTTATTATTTGGGGGTTCTTCTCTATCTTCTCGGGCAGTGTTTTGTGAATTAAACATATGTGCTCAGTCCTACTCTAAAAATATATTTATAGTCTGCTTTTGATTCTTGATTTTTTATTTTATACATTACTAGCCGGCCGGCTGTGGCGTCGCCTGCGTGAAATTATGTAATGTAAACAGTAACTCTGGATAAAATATGTGATGAAGGCATTTAACAGTTAGCGTACTCAATAACAGTGAACTATAATTAACTGTCTTAGTTCAGTGTAAAAAGCACGGACCTGAGCGAATGCTTAAAGGCAGGCCATGATAATTCTTTCGCATGTACAGGCTACAGTCCAAAGAGGTTTTATTTATGAGTAGGTTGGCAAAAAGAAACAACTGTTGAATTATTTGTCCATGATCATTCTCTTTTTCGGGAGACTGTAACATTTTACTGCTTCTCACATCTGTAATTTTCAAATTTCATAAAATCCTGAATTTGATTTGTAGATATTTACGCAAGCTTCATTCTTATCAAAAAATCATCTCGATATCTCAACGTGTATAAGCGGTACAGATGATTATTTGAAATCACATTTTATTATTTTTTTAACAGCTTTCAAGGACGAATATCGAAAAATTCTGAAATTACTTTTTTTTTGTGTATTTACGTAAGATTTATTTTAAAGTAAAAACTATTTCAATATTTCCACTGGTTTAGGAGATAAGTTGGAGTAATTAAAAAATACGTCTTATTTTTTTAAGAGCTTTCAAGGACGAATTTCGAAAGATTGTAAAAATACTTTTTAGATATTTACTTAAGCATAGTTAAAAAAAATCACCTCACTATCTGGAATAGATTAGGAGAAATCACGGAGTAATGAAAAACACATTTTACGGCTTTTCACCCTCTTAATTTTCGAATTTCGCAAAACCGAAAAATTTGCCAATATGCATTTCTTTGGGCAATATTATGAATTTAAAAAATTTATGATTGCATTCCCGGTTAATGAGATGTCAAGAATTCTTTTAAAACACATTTCACCCCTTTTTTCCCCTTAATTATCGAATTTCGAAAAATCCTTTCTTAGTGGGTGCCTATGGGGCAAGGGGAAGCTTCCCTCAAAATTTCATGGTTCTAGGTCCAGCGGCTTGGGCTGTGCATTGATGAGTGAGTGAGTGAGTGAGTGAGTGTGTGTGTGTGTGTGTGTGTGTGTGTGTGTGTGTGTGTGTGTCAGGACACTTCATTTTATACAGGATCATCGAAAAAGAATGATACAATTTCAAAGTACTATAGTTTTGAGACTGGTTACCATATTCTAACTATTCTACCATCAAACTATCGGGGATGGATGAAAATTTTTTTTTGAAGTGGTGTACGACAGTCCCACAGTGACCTTGGGAGTAACGAACATCCGAACACGTCACCTGGCATCTGTCCCAACGTATCAGTGAGATGGCGACCGTGCAGCAGAAAGCACAGTGCATGCTGTGGTTTGCAGAGTTCAAGTCTCCAGCGACCGTGCAACGAAAATTCAGGCGGGAGTATCCGGGACAACATGTACCAGATCGTGCGGCTATTTCTCGTTGGGTAAAAAATTTCCGTGAAACAGGTAATGTTGACAAGAAAACGTTACCAGGACGGCCACGAACTTCTGATGATAAGGTTGAACAGCTTAGGTTATTGTGTGTACGCAGCCCTAAAAAGTCAATTTCCCGCCGCAGTTTGGAGCTTGGCATTCCGAAGACTACCGTGCAAAATGTTCTTCGCAAATGTTTGAGATTACATGCCTACAAAATTCAAATGAGACAGGAAATTAAGCCTGAAGATCGGCCCAAACGTTTCACATTCGCTGCCTTCATGCTAAATGAAATGGACATTGAAGGCACTTTTTCTAATCGGGTGCTTTACAGTGATGAAGCAACTTTTCACGTTAATGGTTGTGTTAATCATCACATCTGCAGGATTTGGGGATTACAACAACCGAATGCAATCAACGAGTACGTTATTGACTCTCCTAAAGTTAATGTGTGGTGTGGTTTGATGCACAATCGAGTTGTAGGGCTTTTTGTGTTCGCCGAAAAAACTATCACCGGCAACATTTATTAAGACATGCTACATGGGAAGGGGTCGCCCTATTCCTTGGCCACCTAGAAGTCCCGATCTGACTCCACTCGATTTCTTCTTTTGGGGCTATGTCAAGAACATTGTTTATGCCGAGAAGATACAAGATTTGCAGCATTTGTGTCAATGAATCACCATGGCCATCGAGACGGTGACGCCAACAATGCTCCAGAATACGTGGATGGAGATAGAATATCACATGGACATTTGCAGAGCTACAAATGGAGCACACATAGAAACTTTTTATGGTGACAAAAATTTTCATTCTTTCTTTTTCTTTTAAAGCAAGAATCGACCCAATTGATCAACACGTTTCGAAGTTATGATTTTTTTAAATTGTATCATTCTTTTTCGATGTCCTGTATATTAAGATTACAACTTGAACTGGCATGTAGTGCATTCTGTAAACTATTGCATGCATTCCACCTGGTAATAGTCTGAAGGTACTGGGCAACATTTCAAAGGCCGAGTAACCCCCTGTGATTTTGAGGTTTGTTTGTGGCCCAATATACAAGCATGCAACGCAAAAACATCACAGCTAAAATAACTGTAGGTACACCTTTAAACTCTTTACTTAGAACAAAATGTAAGGCCATACGCATCACATATTACACAATATAACACTCAAACAAGACTTCACAACTTAAATACTAAAAGTTGGCAGCATGATTGTGTAATTATTTACATAAGTCCTGAGTTTTGATTTGAAATTTAACCGCTTAAGATACAGTAGAACCTCGATTTAACGAAATGCCTTGGGACCCGAAAATGTTTTTCTCTAAATCAGCGTTTTGTTAAATTCAATTTCATATTTTTTTACTCCTCCCCTTCCTTCCCCCCCTCACCCCACACAAAAACAAGTTAAATCCTCTGGCACGTTTCGTCAGAATTTAAGTTAATTTTAAAAAAAGTCTTGTTAGCCCACCACAATAACATACCACAGTTACCATCAATAGGTAAGCCACAGCTGTGCAAGAGAAAAATTGAATCTTAAAAACTTCCAGTGGAACACGTCAATCGTGCGACTGATGAGTTAGGCTGCCAGCGCGTCATCAGAATTGAGGTAACAATGCCGAGACGTCTATCTTTCCATCACACTCTTCCCCAAGAAATTTAAGGAAATTCCCTTGAATAATGATTAAACTGCAATGAAAATTGAATTATAAGTTTGCGGGACAACGGTAAAATAATAATTAAAACCATGCACTAACAGCAGCCATTGTAGCTTGTTAGGCTTCCACACTCGTGCAACTAACAGGTTACTGCTCGCTGAAAATACTTAGCACTCAATGTTTTTTTTTAGCATCAGCAAAACGTACTATTTACATTTATGGTAATAAATGTGTTGTAAAAAGTCTGTGTAAATAATGTAATTACAGTACCTTTTTTTTAATAAGTTGGTTTTATCACTGGACGTGACAGAAAATGATTATGCTGAAACACCTCTGCACTCTATCGGTAATAGAATTATTCAGTACAGCACAATGCACTGTAGCACATTCTAACGGAGACATGTAGCACTATCTGTGTTTATAAGTCCCTATGCTGTCCACCGCCCCCAACCACCAGGTCATGGTGTCATGAGGAAGGATCTTGGCATACTTGTTATGCAGTCGGTATTGCTCGCTAGGCTGTGCATGCTCGTCTCAGTATTTTGTTCTGTGACCAAAGTTTTCAATGTTGTTGCAGTTTTTTTTATTCCTCCTTAACAGATAGTTTAAGACTATCTACTGAGACATATATACTGCAGCCAGTGAAAGTATTTTTAATAGGTTTACATTTCAATTTGTACCATTCCATTTTACTACAGTTACTTAGTTATTTAATACATTTTTGATTATTTTTTGAAGGTTCCTAAAAATCCTTTTGTTGTATCGCTATTTTCGTTATTCCCAAGTTCGTTAAATCGGAATTCTACTGTATTTGCCCAGTATATCTCGGGCTGTAAATCAGTAGAAAAAAAAATTAATGTAAAAAATAATTTAAAAATAGTTTTTTAAGGTGGATTTTTTTTTGCCGAAAAAGACTTACCGGTATTTATTGTTTAAAGCCCTGAAAAACCTTGAATATTTTTTTGCAAGCACTATAAAACAAAACCTGTCACTGAAGGGGTAAAGAGTGTACGAGGGTTATTTATTAATTTTTTCCTTTTTCTGATGGGCTATAAAAAATGGAAATGATTTGTAAAAAGCTTTTACTGTCAAGTATACATACTTTGTAACTCAATCACTTCATACCCTTTCATCCGGTTTTCCAACATCCTATGCAAAGAAAGTTGCTGCGTGCCTATTCGTCAACATTGTCACAGTGTCCCACAATTTCTCATTGCAGTTGAAATGTTGTCCTCCCAGCCACTTTTTTAAAGTATGGAAAAGGTGGAATACAGTTTGACATGGCCGTAACCATGCCTCCACTGATATGTGGGTTTGACCACAGAACATGGTTGGGGGAAGGGGGTATAGAATAATGCTGTGTTAAGATTTGCTTGCTATTGCTTCATTAGCATCCCATGAAGAAACAAAACTGTAATCACAACATTTGATGCATCTCGTACATGTACCATACTCAAAATTTTTAAATGAACAAAGTTCAATAAGCAGGCAGCATCTTTCTTTGCAGAAGGTATAGAAAAGTAGGTGCACAGGTATGGCACGGGTCTCAATCTTCTTGGTGATTATGTTGAAACATAGCTGAAAGATGACCTGATATTTTGAATGTAGAAGCACTGTACAATTTGTTCCTGTTTTATTACAGTCCATCGAAGATTTAACAAAAATAACCCTCTTATATTCACATATTCCTGTAAATCGGACTGTAGTTCATTCTTTTAACCCAAGTAATAGGTAAGATTATTAATTTTTTGTTGTGCTGATTTTGTAAGGAGGTCTACAATTAAAATAAACTCATGTTTATTCAAAATAATTTGTGTGTAGTGTTTTTATGTCCAGTATACTGTATGTGTTTAATGTGTACATAATTTACAGAGTTGTTACATTTTTTTAGGTACAGTATGTAGTAAATGTGTTATCTTTAGTAGTGCTGTTTTTGTTGTTAGTTGTATGTTATGTTTTTGTTTCGCTGCATCAGGAGCCCTTGTGGGCTGTCATCAGGCAGGTACGAGAATAAACTAGTTGTGTCCTCTTCTTTCCACCTAACTGGAAAATTTGGTTTGCTCTGTTATATAGAATAAATTTTTTTGTACCAAAATTGGTACTTGGTGCATATGTCATGAGCTATATGAGATTTTCTCTAAGCATGAAAGTGGTTCGAAAAAATGTGGAGCTACATAGTTAAATGCTAATTTACTATTTTTTATTTAAAAATTATTATTATTTTTTTTTTTTCACTTCTAGGTCCATTATTATTTATTATTTTCCAAAATGTATTCTTTCTTCAGTTGCTATTCAGTTTGCATCTTATCTTAAACTATTTTGTCTCCTTTCATTAATTTCCCTTGTTTGCACTATTATTGATACCGTATATAGCACCTTTAATAGCAGTCTGGTTTACAATTTATCTACTTGTCAGAAAGAAAATTAATTCTGTATCTTTGTTACTTGTGTGAAATCAAGTGCTGCAGTCTAAAACCATAAAATTTTGAAACAGTGAAACCAGAAAAGCTGTCGTAATCATCAAACTTATTACACATTATTCTAATGACCTGATAATCTTATTTGACAACAAAACAACAGATTAAAGTCAGGAGGAACAAATAATTGATTATTCTAATGCTCGCAACTTGCCATTCTTGTTGCTGATTAATGCTTTTTCCCCTTATTTGTGCCCAAGTACCTTGGAGGTTGATAGCACTGTCACTTCTTGTAAGCTACTGGAAGAGCCAGCCATCCTCCGTTTTGTCATCAAATCCCTGGCATCCTGACATGGTCAAATTTCATTTGTTGGATGGCGCAGTTGATATGGGCAAGTTGTAGAAAGTGCAGTTCCGTTCTGTGCACGAAAGAGAAATGCATCAGCAGATGCCGTGCTGTGGAACAGCTACAGTGGTTGGACTTTTCTGTGGAAAGGCACCAAGATGTTCCGTTATTTAATATCACGAGTGCTGCTGGTTTTTTTTATCAACTTTTCACTTTTTTATCTGGCGGCATGCCAGTGACAAGTAGCAACACTACAATGCATCTGTGGACTCTCTCATGTATGAAATTATTATCTTTGTTGTCATTTGTTGTGCATTTTCCTGGGATCCTTCTAATATTTTAACAATTTTTATGACTTTTCATGTTCCTGAGAATGACCACTCAAAATTGATGCCACATATTACCCAGTACATTAAAATTGGGTGTTCTACTGCAATTAAATTTTTGCTTTGAAAGTGTATTGCCATATTTGTGAACCTAAATGATTTTACGTATGAAGGATGGGAAGGAAGGAGGGGTAGAGCTGGATGTACAGAGTTCTTGAACATTTTTAAAGGGGAATTCATAACAAATTTTAATTGTTTAATAATTTTGATATTTTATGAAATAGATTATTTTTGTAGACATTCATTTGTAATAATTTTTACAGTAAGTACAATTTCTTTAACTTTCATAGTTTTTGTACCATGACATTTCAAAGTTGAAATTTGCTAATGTACAATTTTTCATTTTAATTGCAGCATTATATTCAAAAATATATTTAAAAAAATTCAATTAAGTTTTTATAGATATTTTGACGTAGACCATGTCACTGTTTTCCAGTGAATTATTTCATTTCTGTAAGTCAGTTGGTTGTCTCCTTTAACATAGAACTGTTTTACACAGGTTTGTACTTTGACATGCCATTATACAAAAACAATGAAAGCCAAAAAATCTTATTTATTGTAAAAATAATTATATCTTAAACAAATATAAAAAATCATCAAAAATATTTTAGCTACCTCCCCTTTAACTTGCATATTGTAAGTTGTATTTAAAAGAACACGGACTCTTATAGAAAATAGCCATATATTTTATAACACAATGAATGCATTGCAATTATTTTGTCTTGTATGTAAATTAGGTATTTTTTCATGTGTTATTTGCAGTTGGTGCCTGGACCGCCATTCGTGTTTGGTGCGTTCCTAGTGATCTGTGCTCTGCTGGTTGCGGTATTTATTCCTGAGGGCTCTCCAATAGGAACCAGTCTTCGTGCCACCTCGCGTAGGCAGTCAGGCAAGTGCTATGATTGTATGATGTGAAACACAAGTATTAGTGCTGAGCCGATATGGGTTTTGAACCTTTTCCAATGCTACTGATACTAGCTTACCGATACTGCCTAAAGGTTTTTGCAGTGTGTAAAATGAAGCTTATTTTTTCTGTTTAAGAAATATTGTGCAGTAATACAAACCACAATGATCAAAATTAAAGTAAAACATAATTTCCAAAATAACAATATATATTGCCATTTTAGTAGGCCTACATTACCTTTGTCATACACGTCTTAAAATTTAATTTCCGTGCAGGTGCAGGCCTCTCCGGACACACATTCGGTCGTTGATGTCTTCGTGTGGGGGATAGTTGGGAAATACTTGCTACTTCCAAACCTCTGATGCTAGCAAAACGTTGCGGTTGGGAAGATTTTGGAAATCACAAGTGCAACCTGAAGGTTTTCCACTTACATGGATGGGTGTTTTCCAGATGGTGTTTTAAATTTGTTGGGCTAAATGACTGCGACATTTAGACACTAAACATTTGCAAATATTACAAGTGGCTTTATTTTCTTTAGTCTTGCTAATAGTGAAAAAATTCCACACGTCACTCTTACGTCCTCACATTTTTAAAACTATAATGAAATTTGTGCTACATACGTAACCGATTTGGCATGGCACTTTCCAAACAAATACAATGGATAAACAAGCACAATATGCGGCGTAGGCGCCAAGTTTCTAAATGCCTTACATTGAGGCTAATAGAATTTTAGAACTTCTGAAAATTTAATGAAATTGAAATTATTTCGATAATTATACAACACTCTTCGTTGCTAATATAAACAATGATAAAACAGTTGCACTTACGAACTAACTTCAAACGCCATTATTATTATTAACACGTTCAAATGTCACATTGGCGGCTACGCGAACAAGCTTTGTGCAAATGGCAGCCACATTTTTTTTTACAATTAAAGTTAATTTTTTTTTTTGTAAATCTCGTGTACTTCAAGCAAGTAATAGAAACTGCGTTTGTCAAAATTCATTTTCATAAAACAGCAATTTCAACTGAAATCATAACATGGGTTTACCGGGTTTAATATCAGTAATTTTTATGTGAATTGTCCACGATTCCGATTTTAATGATATCAGCTGGTTCTGATATATCAGAACCGGGTTCGGCTCAGCACGAACAAGTATTTTCATCTCCTGTGGATTCTTGACTTTTTGTATTACAGTAGAACCCTGATTTAACGAAATGCCATGGGACCCAAAAATGTTTACTCTAAATTGATGTTTCGTTAAATCCGACTTCACCCCCCCCCCCTCCTCCAAAAACAAAAAAATGTTTAAATCCTCAGGCATGTTTTGTCGGAATTTAAGGTAATTTTAAAAAAAGTATGTTGGCTCAAAACAATAACAAAGCGCATTTACCGTCAACAGGTAAGCCACAACCGTGAACAGAAAAAAAATCGGCGAAAAAACTTTAAAAACTTGTAGTGCAACGCTCAGCGAGTGTGCGCATGGTGAGTTAGGCTGTCCTTGCGCACGTCATCAACACGTGAGACGTGATGTCTAACACTGCCGAACTGTCAATCTTTTCGTCTATCTCTCACCCGTTCCACCAACAAAATTAAGGAAATTCCCACGAAAAATTGTAAAAAAAATAAAACCTCAAGGAAAACTGGATTAAAAGTTTGTGAGACAACTATAAAATAATAATTACACTAGACCCCCGATTTTATGAACCCTGGATTTAACGAAGGTAGCGATTCTACGAATACAATCTCAGGAACTCTAAAAAAATAACAAAATTATATGACAAAAAAAATTGTAAGGAATAACGTTGACAATGAATAAAACATACTGTATCTAATTCACGCCATTAAAATAAGAATTGTAGTGTTGCAGTTATTACTTGGTAAGTCACAATATTAAAAATAAAACAAAAATAGCGAAAAACAGTTAAAAAAATGCGGCAGTGACAGTTTGAAAACCGCGGCGGCGCCTGCCGCCTGTGCCAAGCCGGCCGGCCTGTCTCCAACTACGACGTATTAGGATCTATATTGAGGTCGTACTATAGACGCAAAGTTCCAGCGAATGCGCATATGCTCGTTTAACTATAGTACAGCCTCCTTCTAGGCTGTTTCACGACGTCTTATATCTCTCTCGTCTTGCGCCGAATGAGTTTACTTTTTTACACGAACCCAATAAATAATAGCGTGATATTTTTCTTTATTGCGTTAACACCATACATACTTAAAACATTTAACTTGGCGCATAATTTGCTTAAACAATACGTTACTGCGTGTCGTAAAACGTGGGTTTCACAAGTGAGCACGATAATAGCGCTAGTAGTCTGCGCTATTTATTTTCCAAGTGTAGAAACATTTGTCTCCGGGTATGTCGAACTTGGAAAATAAATAGACGTTCGTGTTGTGAAAGTGATTATTTTCAATCACTTATACATGTAATTCTCCACGATTTTAGGTAAGAACGTCACAAAATGGCGTTTTTGGAACAACGTCGGTATATGCTACTGTGCCGCTATCTATCTGTCATCTTTTGAACGTTCGTACAGTTACTACAGTTGCACTATCTGTGGTCTCTGCGCGCTACTAGTATCTACGTTCTCGTACAATTCATAAACAACGTCGAGAGAATGTTTTTACGTTAAGTTATATAAAACTGCACAATGAATAAATACATCCGCTTATTCCTTCTTTCTTTGGTGAATAATTTACAAGGGCGTTTACTAGTAACGAATGCCTACTTTTTTCCCCATTAAACGCTACGCAAATCGGGCTATTCGCTCGTGAGAAGGCACACTACAGCTCGGTTTTCTCTTTTTTTTTTTAGGACAAAGCCGATCATATCTATTGTTTAGCGGTGTTCTTTTGATCGTAAGACGTCTGCCTATTGATATAAATTTATATTTCAACTATCACTTGCGTTATTTTTCCGTTAAATGCTACGCAAGTTGGCCTATTCGCTCGAGAGAAGACACTCGGAATCTCGATTTTCTCATTTTTTTAGGAAAAGGATTGGTCATATCTATTGTTTAGCGGTGTTCTTTTGATCATAAGACGTCTGACTATTGATATAAATTTATATTTAAACTATCACTTGCTTTATTTTTCCGTTAAATGCTGTGGGAGTCGGGCTACTCGCTCGAGAGAAGACGCTCGGAATCTCGATTTTCTCATTTTTTGGGGACAAGGGTCGGTCATATCTACCGCTCAACAGTGTGACATCTGGCTACTGATATCAATTTATGTTTACATTATTACGTTAATTAATTTCCCGCAAAACGCTGCGGAAGTCGGGGCCTAGAGACACTTTGCAGAAAAAATGCAATTTTAAAATTTTCTGTCATGGTAAAGGGGGGGGGGGGCAAAAATAAGCCACTATCGAATTTACGAAGGTAGCGATTTTACGAATGTGATGAGAGGAACCGTGAGGATTCGTAAAATCAAGGGTCTAGCAGAGCTGCCAAGTATTACGGATTTTCCGTAATTATTACGGATTTAGCCATCGTATTACGGGATTACGGATGATCTCTAGTTTATTACGGAAACAGGACTTTGTTGCATCGTAACAATAAAAAATCGCGTTTTTGAGTGATTGCTACGTGCATGCATTTGTAAACATTGTGTGATTGCGCGTGCGCATAATTCTCGGTAGCATTTATTTGTTTTAACATAATTATGGTATGGACCTTTGTCTGTTTTATGATAAAACTAGTACATTTACTTAAACTACGGTACTAGTTCGTAGTCTTTACGTGGCACGATAATTTTAGTACGTTAGTTTGGCTAGCTTGTATTATTTTTCGTTCGCAAGCAGTTTTATTTATCTATACGTTTTTGTCTTGCGAATGAAGATGGATGCGTTGGTGTGAATATTTTGATTAAAGGAAATTATATGTTATTTCGTGACGTTTGTAAAGATAAAACGTGTGGTGAAAAGAAGCGGAGCGTAATAAATAAAACCACCGACTTATTCCGCATTTTCGACCCAGCATTCAGAAAGATTGGCCATGTGTAACTTCTTCGAATGTTGCCGACCGCCGCACGTTTTGTAATGAATATGCGTGTGATTTTTCAATCGTACGTGGTGGATTTTTGTAACACATGAAGAAACTAGTGTAACAAATGCTGTGCGGTTATAGTTAGTTACAAAGTAATTCAAATAATTTGGTTACAAATCAGTGTGAAATACGCATGCACGCAGAAGGCCTAAGTGAACCGAACTATTTGTTTGAATGCATTCACAATCTTGCTAACCTATGGTAAGTTATTTCTACTACAGGTTAATAAGCTCAATGTTACTAGTTTGGCAAGGGACGATTTCTGCTACTAGTTGCATTGATATCACTAAGGGGCCTATAAATATGAATTTTCCCTTGCAGAATCGTTCATAATATATTAATACCTGCAGTGGAATTTACCTTAGGCCTACCACTAGTAATTGAGCATCCTTGTCATATGAACTAATAAACCTGATCTGACTTTCTCAGGCTACTTTAAAACTGCCTAAAATTATGTAGGTTTTTAGTTTAACATTGTTTACCATCAGCAATAGATTATTCTGAAATTTGTGTAGAATCATGCTACCAGATTCTGAAAATATGGCTGCAATTTTTTTTGCAGTAATGCAGTATATAGAAATATATATTGTTTCAGTGGTCCTTCTTATGCAGATAATAAGCACATAGATATTTGGTTATTTAACGCATACTGTATTATTGTGTTGGTTAAGTTTTGTGTGTTTCTTAGGTTTTGGAAACAATTTTACCGCGCCTGATTTACGCGTTTTCTTTTCATTTAACTGCCATTACTGATAAGTGTGATTGGAGGTTGGCAGCTCTGGGTCTAGTGTAAATACACGCGGTGGTGGCCATTATAGCTTGTATGCAGCTGCGCTCGTGAAACAAACTCGTTCGTTTGCTAGCTAAAAATACTTTGCACTCGAGCGTTTTTTTAGCATCTGAGAAACTAATTATTTACGTTTATGGTAATAAATTCGTTGTAAAAAGTCTGCATAAATAACATTACGTAAATTTTTATAAACTCGCTTGTTTTATCACGGGACGCGAGTGTGATCACGCTGCACAGCACTGCATTCTATTGGCAATAGAATTAATGAAGAGAGCACGCTGCCGTGCAGCGCATTCTAACGGAGACGCAAAGCACTATCTATGAATTGGTTCTTGCGCTGTCCACTGCCGCGTTGTGGAGACTGGGTACCTAGATGTTCGTTCACTCGCTAGTTGCCAGGATGAGGATCTAGGTGCGCGCTTGTCATGCAACATAGCGGCGCTCGCTCGGCCGCGCCCGTGCGTGTGTATCTCAAAATCATTCCTGCGGCAAAAGTTTTCAAAAAATTTTAACGAATTTTTTTTGGTTTTTCAACGGATGGTTTAAGCTTTTCTACTGAGAAATAAAGATATACTGCGATCGGTGCTAGTATTTTTAAAGGACTTAAATTACAATTAATGTTCCATTTTATCAAAGTCAGTTAGTTAGTAAATTTTTTTGTTATATGTATTTTGAAGGTTCCTGAAATTCCTTTTGTTAAAACACTGTTTTCGTTATTCCCGAGTTCGTTAAATCGGGGCTCTACTGTGCTTTCAAGTAGCTTATTTATCTTAATATTGTTTCAAGAATGTTATAAATTTTAGCAAATTGTAACAAGAGTCATGCTCTTTACGTAGCATGTAATAAACTTTTATATACAGCAGAACTGGGATCATCCAAGCCTCAGCAAACAGAATGTCTGTGTTATAGGAGATAACTGATGAAATTTCATATTTCTTTATTTCACAAAGAATGAATAATTTTGTAAATCCAAGATACCATTAACTAACTCTTTTTCCAATAATTTACAAAACATTCATTTGACGGTGCAGCAGAGCTCTGATTTAACGAACTCTGGAATTACGAAAATACTGTAGTGATTTAACGAAAGGATTTTTAGGAACCTTCAAAAAATAACAAAAAAATGTATGAAATTAGTGAGTGACTTTGATAAAATGTAATCTAAGTTGTATTGCATGTCTCTAAAAAATATGTACTACCACTGGCTGTAGTGTGTACCTATTTCTCCGTAGATAAGCTTCAACCATCTGTCGAGAAAAAAAAACTAAAATGTCATTAAAATTTGTTGAAAACTTTGCTGCAGGAGAGACGTTGCGATAAGCACGTGTGGCCAAGCGAGCGGCGTTGTGTAACAAGCGCGCACCTAGATCCTCATCCTAACGGCTGGCGAGTGAATAAGCATCTAGGTACCCAGTCATATCAATGCGGTGGTGGACAGTATAGGAACTAATTCACAGATAGTGCTTCGCGCCTCCATTAGAATGCGCTGCAGAGTAACGTGCTCTGTCAATTAATTCTATAACCGATAGAATACAGTGGTGTCCAGCGTGATTATTTTCTCTCGTGTCCCGTGATACCAGTGAATTTATTAAAAAAATGTGTAATTATATTATTTATACAGACTTTTTACAACAAATTTACTACTGTAAATCTAGATAATTTGTTTTTCCTATGCTAAAACATTTTCGAGTGCAAAGTATTTTTTGCGAGCAGACCAACCAGCTTTTTTCACGAGCGCGGCTGCCTACAAGCTACATTGGCAGTCGTACACATTTAATTATTATTTAATCGTTACCTTTCAAACTTTCGAGATAGATTTCATTGTAATTTTTTATTTAATTTTTTTCATGGGATTTTTTTGAATGTTGTCGTTGGAGCAGACTGAAGAGAGACATAAAGATTGACAGCTCGGTGGTATCAGTTAATTTAGTAGTCACTTCTCACGTGTTGATGGTGCGTGGGCATAGGCCTAACTCACCATGTGCATGCTCACCAAGCGTTCCGCTGGAAGTTTTTTTGCTGTTTTTTTTTTTTTTTCTGTCACGGCTGTGGCTTACCTGTGGATGGTAAATGTGTTTTGTTGTTGTTTTGAGCAGATTTTTTGAAAATTACCTCACATTCCGACGAAACATGTCGGAGGATTTAACTCTTTTGATTTTGTGGAGGGGGGGGGGGGGGGCTGAAAAAATCCTAAGTCGGATTTGACGAAACGTCAATTTAGAGTAAAATTTTCGGGTCCCATAGAATTTCGTTAAATCAGGGTTCTACTATTACCTCTAACTACTGAGATTTTAATACAGTGTAAATTATAAGCATGAAATAAGAAACTTGTAGTTTGGTCAAAACTAGATCTGTTTGAATAGGCAAAGGATGAAATGATAGGAGTTTTTTTTCTGAAATGGTCATTGCTGCCATAGATGAAATGTGAAATTTCCTAGTGCTACTGTGTATAGTATTGTGCAAAGATGGGAAAGAATAATAGCATGAGCAGAGGTCATGATATTTTACAGTTGGTAGGTCAATGACCTTGCTCATGCTTGGCATATTAGCAGGTAACAAAATTTTAAAAAAATTATTTAAAATTACTTTTTTTTTTTTTTAACTTGGAACAGCATGTGCATTTAGTGACCCTGTTAAATGTTGGAAGCCTGAAACTGTGTTATAATTTAATGTGTTGCTGTTATTTTTTTTATTTGCTACTGTAGACTTTCTAACCTCTCAAATATGACACCTGGCTACTGTGACAACAATACAACTACGACAGTATTCTCTATTCCCGTCCAAAAAATAAAAATATAATTGTTGAAAATAAAATCAAATTTAAAAATAAGCTACATATTGCAAGTAAAAATTTTTATTTAAAAACATGTTCGTTAGGATGCTGTAATAATATAAGCATTAAGTGGAACCTCGTTAATACAAACCCTGTTAAAACAAAGTTCTCATTAATGCAAAGTGTTTTTCTTTCCCCCTGAAATGAGGTGAGAAATTGAATATTACCTTTGATGCTCCATAAAAATTTTCTTTACTGATAAAACAATGTAATGCCGAGTTTACTTGTTAAAGGCAGCCATTGGGGTGGCAATAATGTTTGAATTTTGGGTATGAACAACCTGAAAAACTTTTCACAAAAATTCTTGTATTTTTGTAAACACCTGTTAATACAAACCTAAGTATTACAAACTGCACAATTTTTGGTCCCCTCAGGTTTGTATTAAAGAAGTTTGACTGTACCATAAATCAGTAAGCTGCAGCTGTAAAATAATTTGGCATAAAAACTCCAAAAACGATGTACTGCTAGAACACACATACCGGCATGCATCTAGTGAGTTAGGCTGCGTGCAACATGGAAGTGAGGCAAGTCGTGTTAAAATTATCTGTGCCAATTTCCTTCACCTGAGCGCCTACAGTGGCCGAGGGGTCAGGGCCTCTCGCCTCCCACCAAGGCGATCCGGGTTCGATTACCAGCGGAGTCGGTCCCCGGATTTTCGCATGTGGGTATCGTGCCGGACGGTGCCGCTGGTCGCCAGGTTTGCCGCCCATTCATTCTGGCGCTGCTCCATACATATCACCCCTCACCAGTGCTATAGACCTCAATGTTAAGCGCTGACCATAACCTCTTCATTCACTCATTCCTTCACCTGCATGTACATAGCAACTGTGACAGACCATGTAGCTCATGTTTACTACCAATCCGGTACTGCAATTTTGTGACTAGCAGCATTGTCAGCTAATGACGACACCACGGTGATGCCTTTATAAGTGTGGTCATGTGTCTTGTTATCTCGTGAATTGCCATTGTTTGCCTACTATTTTGGTAGAGTTAGGTTTTCAGAAATGTCTCATGGGTACACCTACTTTTTTTTATCTTTGTTTTTGAATTTTGACCTTTAATTGCAATTACAACTAATGGGCTTGAATGCTAGTATTATATTAGATTACGAGTTTTACAGTTATAGTTATTTGATTTATACTTGACTGTTTGCAACCCTCATACATTTACCAGCCATGACTTGGACTCTTTACTTGACGAACTGAGTGGGACCAAGCTGAAAATGTTGAAATTCCTAGACAAATGTAAGAAGGCAAAATTATGAAATCAGGTATTGTAGGACTGCACAATATCTCAACGCTGAGGTGGTTACGTATTTATACCGGGTGTATCACCTATGGGTCGTCAGGTGCATTTATAATGCTAGTACATGAAAAAACGCCAGCGTAAAGGCACCTGACGACGTAGGTTATACATCCGGTGTAAATAACCACCTCAATGTTGAGACATGTACCACTGTACAATATCTGATTTTATCATCTTGCCTTCTTACGTTTGTCTAGAAGTGTCAACATTTTATATTTGATGAGAGACTATTTCATTCTCAAAGCTACATTATCTATCTACCTATGTTTTAAATAATGTTTTGTATATGAAGAAGACTTTGACCATTAGGTTACCCAATTAAGTATACAGAAGGTTGAGGTACTCGTAGGCTGGTACTAATAGATAGTTTTACTACAACAGAAGCTACGGTTTCCGAGAAATTGGTCGTAGTTGTGTTGTTGTCGTTGTTTCTGAACTACCCGACTTCTACCCCTTAAAAAATGTTTTTTGTCTAAATTTGTGTTAAACTGTCACAAGCGTAAAACAGACAATTTTAAAGAAATTGATAATGATTTCATTTAATAGGCGTAATTTTTCTGATGGAATTGATACCAGACAAGCCTATAATAGTTGCCAAGTTTCCAAAAATTTTAACAGTGAGCAACGAGAGCCGTGGTGTTGCGTAACAACGTGCGGGCCTAGATCCTTCCTTGTGACGTACTTGGCGGCTGGATGACTGCCGTGCAACGGATTGACATGAGGTAGTTGAAAAAATGCAGAGGCAGACAGCAAGAGAGACAGTGTTTCGTTGTTTCGTCAAAATGAGCTACTGTGCAACGTCCAGCAGGTTATTCTAGCGCCATGCTCAAGCTTGCATCATAAAATAAAAATGAATTACTGATATATAAACACAACTCGCCAGCACAAAAAGACAAGAGGTGAATGTCACATTACGTTTTGATGCATCCTGTAAGGTGCTTAGTATATATTTTATGCTCGGCCCTGTAATTTAGTAATATGTAAGAGTTACGTCTACCTTGGTTTTGTCCAAGGGGTCACTTAAATCCAGTGTTGTGAGCCGTGTTTCCGTAAAACGTAAAATTAAAGGTTTACAGTTTTTGTATGTATGTATATGTTTTTGTATGTATGTATATATTCACGCCCTCCATAACAAATGTAAACATACAAATGGACGCTATGCAAACAATGCTAGGCGGCAAATTATGAACTTTTAAGAGCGAAATGTGTATATAATTATTGTAAATGTAATATTATTAATTTTTTGTATTTATTTAGTGCTTTGTTTATTTTCTTTTTGGCAACATGGATATTTTTACAGCCCTGCGGGAAAGTTTTAATAGAGTTACATATGTATTTTTTGGCAGAGTGTGGGAGATTTGTGGTTGTCGGAGTGGTGCGCCTGCTAGCCAGCAGACGGCCTCCTCCAGCGGCGGCTATTTTCACCACTTACTAACTGTACTGTAAGCCCCCCTCAGGGGTAAATAAGACGGGCGCACGCCTAGCCAAATTGACAGTCTAGGGCTCGGGCGTCCTCCCCGAGCAAGCCTAGGCACCTCCCCCAACCTCGAAAAGGTTGCTTCCTGTAAAGAGAGCCTAAACCCGCCTACCCATCCTCTATATAGGTTGCTTCCTGAGAAGGAGCCTAAGCCTGGTCCTACCCTACTCTTGTGCTGAAAGCGCAGTTCGTTAAGGAGACGCATCCTAGCCGCGCTGGCAGTATAAGGGAACGCACCCTACCGCGAGTCTAACTTGTTTCCACGAGGCGCATATCTATGACTGCCGGATGCGGAAGTTTGGTCAAGTCTATGAGAAGTTCCGTGGCTCCGTGTATAAGTGACCACGCGGTCGAGTATAGTGAACCTTGTGTGTATAAAGACCAGTGTATAAAGCCAAATTGTAAAGACCAGTGTAAAAACAGTGATTGAATAACAATATATATAGTTCAAGCGAATCTTTTAGTTTCATTTCTAAAGTGAGGTACTCATGTCTGATACAGAGTATTATATAATTAATATCTCGTCAGAGGAGCGAGCAGTAATTGAAGGCCACAAGGCAGAGGCCGCAGCTAAGCACCGACAGGCAGTTATAAGTGTAAGTGAAATACCTGTGGGAATAATCCCACCACCCCAAAAGGCATCAGGGAAATCTGTAATACTCCCAGAATTTTGCCGTCGCTACGAGAGGACACTGAGGGCTGTGTCTATGAATGGCTTTCTAATTACAACCAACTGCTCACCAATGCTTTCTCTATGGGGATAGCAGTAGGTTGTGATTCGAAAGCCGTTTATAGATACGGCCCTGAGAATCAACCACCCAAGTGGAAACGTGATAATTTCAGTCACATCCTGCGGGATTTGCACCACCTTCAGCGGCCATTAATCAGTCCCATAAAGACACTCGAGAAACTAGCGCCTTTGCAGCACCCCCGCATTCAGCAGCTTAAGAGGGAAGCCGACTTCAAGCCGTAGCCTGTGTCGGACTTAAATCGCCGCCTCCTGAGGTAGCTCTTTTAAGAGGTGAGTGGTTAACACGCCTACCCCCCTTCATGAAAAGTGAGAATTTTCCCGCACTGCTGTAGAGACTGTGTTGTGTCGACTGCCCAGGAAACCACTCTCCTCGGGACATCTAGCAGCCTCTCCTCCCCTTCAGGGAACCCTTATGCTCAAGCCTTATTTTAACCTTGAAGGGGTAGTACATGTGGTAATCAGTTTGACGAGTCCAGCATTTTTTTAGCATGCATGTTCTTATGAAAATTCTGTGTGCCCTTTTACACTGTGGCACGCGTGGAATAATTTGGGCGCTTGCCCGAAACATGTAAAAATCAGCTTGGACAGGTGAATGTAATTGTTCACTTGTCCGTTGGACAGGTAATGCTGGTGTGCGACGCCAACATTGGTAGTTACTTTATTTTCGTGCGCTAGTCATGAACTGTGTTTAGCGGCAGCTCAAAATTAAGTTTGAAGCCAATAAGTAGTAACAGAAGTCGGCGCACATGTCCGCATTGACTTTGAGCAAGGTCAGAAGTTTGTGATTTCATTCCAGCAGTGTGCTGACAGAAAAAGTGTCGGACCTATGTGAACGCTACCGAATCTAGACAGACAGTTCGTTGAAAAGCAATGCTACAGAGCTAGACATGCTCGTTTTCACACACGGCCCACCACCCTTGATTTTTTCTTTGTTTTAATTTTCTTTCTTCCCCTTCAGCTGTCCAAACAGACTCGTTTCAAGGCAAAAAAAAGGTGGCTCACCTTTGTTCCCACACCCTTCCTGACGGTGTATATGATACTTTAACAATGCAACGGCCAGTCCACAAGGATCTATTGCTTCTCGCACAAGTTTATGGGACATTTAGTGTGCTAAATTATAATTTATAAGTAGTATACAGTAAATGTTGAAATTGCCACTAAACTAAAAGATAAAAACACATACGGCCGACTGTGTGAACATGAAGGTGAATGACTGAACAGCAAATGCACTGACACAGGAGACAGTAATGCCAATGAGTCCTATCATTCGCAGTCCTTTCTGCTTATTTCAAAACACTCAAGACGTGGGCAGTAAAGTATGAGCTGTAGCGAGCTAATCAGAGATAAGCACAAGTAGTTGTGTGTGGGTGTGTGTGAGGAAAGAGACAGCACTATCATATCTCCCAGAGGCATTTCTTCTGTATGCTTGGTGTGTGTGTGTGTGTGTGTTGGTGTCTCATGTATAGTGCCACAGGCGGCAATTATTCTTAATGAAGAAGCAGCACATAGAGTGGGTTTCCTTAGTGAAAAGATCGTTACAGACTGGATTAAACTCCTAACTTCATACATTGACTCTACACACCTATTACATATTCAAATTTTCAATACAGGTGCCATATTTCACAGTCCGCCATCTTGAATTATTACGCCATTTTCATTTTGTTACAATGATTGACTAAAACATTTATATCTCGCAATCCAATGGACAGATTTGTATTGTTCTTGTCTTGAAATGTAGGTAAAAGTATAATGCATCAATTTTTACTACGTATTAAGAACCGGGTATATACTTTATAAGTATTATAAAAAAATCATAATAAATTTTTTTATGGTTTTGATTTTGAGGAGTAAGGGTCGTATATAGCAAAAAATTCTTAGTATGCATTTTAAAAGATTATTTTGTTACCTTTAATGTTATTCTAAATTTATCTAAATATAAAGCTGTAACTTGTACAATTTTTGCTGTAAGTGCACACGTGACACTTCATTATAATGGGATTCCTTACTGAAAAGATTGTTACGGACTGGATTAATGTGCCAAACCTAGTAAATTGGCTCTGTACACCAGTTATGAACTTTATCTCTGTAGGTGCTCAAGTTTACACACCGCTAGTACTGTGCCATCTAGAGTTTTTTTTTTTACACTTCTTTACTCCAATTTTAATTTTTCTTAAATCTAATCGGCAGATTTTAAAATGTTTTTATTTGTAAACGTTCCTAAAGCTTTATGTTGATATTTTCTTAACATAATTGATATGCTGTGACGCGTCCTCTCTCTTCTTCTGCTGCGTGTTGCTATTTGGACTATTGTTATTGTAGTGGGTGTTGAGGTTATGTTACTGTTGCGCGTGCTCCGGATAGCTCAGTTTGATTTAATTTGAGGGTTAACCAATCATCGTGACTTCATCAATAACAACTCACTCAGTCAACGGTTGATTTATTTTTTGTTTAACT
>PNEQ01110601.1:0-65954 GCA_003012365.1 Medauroidea extradentata
CAGCCACCGTGGTCCAGCGAGCACGCGCGGGCGCCACTTCCCCCCTGCCCCCCTCAGCCGGACCACTCACTGTATCCTCGCCTCTGCTCATTCAGCACTACCGCTCCTTCCCCTCCCACAAGCCTCTGGGGATACACCGCTGACGTCACACAGATAAGAAATCTGTTTGCCAAGCACTGTTCGGCCCACATGTTTGCTCAACGCACGTCACTTCTAGTTGCAATACTTCCCGCACGGTCGCGTCACATAACGTACGCTTGTTGCCTGGACAAAGTCGCGCCTTAGCTCTGAGCACGGCCGTACAAGAACATGTCTGGACACTCGCCTATCTACCAATGTATTTAGCTTGACCCCCTTGTTGTTTGGCTGTAGTTCGTCAAGTTACCGAGAATGTTGTACATTTTGGCGCTGTAATCCGGGCAGCCGGACTCAAATTCCGCCCACTTTTTTCCATTGTTAACATTATAAAGTAAATAAAGATTGCTGGAGCCATGATTTAAAATTGCGAGCGAGCGAAGTATTTAATAAATTGATAGAAAATACGTTTGGATAAATTGTTTATCTTAGTGGAAGGGAAGTGGGCGGAGTTTGAGCTCGACCGCCCGGATTACAAACGCCAAAAATGTACAGCTTTATCGGTAACTTGGCGAACTGCAGCCAAACAACAAGGGGGTCAAGTTTCCAGGCGAGTGTCCAGACCTGTTCTTCTACGACCGTGGCTCTGAGTGATAGTCACCATCTTGAATTTTTGTATTTTGTGCCATAACTTTTCTTCTGACTAAATTTTTGGAGCTTTAACTTAACTTCGGAATATAATACATACTTATAGAATTTTAGACACCATATATATTGTTACAAATATCAGAAAATTCTTATTACGTTCTTAACTGCAGTTAAGTTAAAAGTTCCATGACTTTAGTCAGAATAAAAGTTACGACACAAAATATAAAAATTCAAGATGGTTGCTATCACTGTCTCTTAAGCTCTGAGGCATTGTCTTAATTCGTTAGCTTATGTGTTGAGGTTATGTTACAGTTAGGGGCATTATTTTGCGGGAAAAAGATTTTTGCTCCATGTGGTTTCCATGTCTAACCTGCAACTCCACTTCATGGTCATTGCTTGGTTAACTCACACTAGACTAGTGGCAAATCACAGACTACGGTGTCATAATACTCTAGTTCTGATTGGTGTAGTTAAGAGATGTGCATGTAAGCATTTAAGACTATATGGTGTTAAAATGTATATATTTTATAAGTTTACGATTCTGCACGCGCACGCTTCTTTCTTTTATTTGGAAGCCGCCCGACAACAATTTTAATCGAGTACTTGCGTATAGTTTCACGAGCTACGACAGGGAAATTTCGCCTCCGGTTGGTTCTGCTAGCGTCCGTAATTACGTAGCAATTTGGGAATGTGCAGGAGCCGCTCATAACTCAGCTGAAGTGAGGCCGCAGAACAGGCTGCAATACGGAGGCGAAACTACCGCATGCATGTGAGGCGAACACAAATAGGTTGGTGGCTTTAACCGGGTCGGCGGGAAAGCGAGGGGGGGGGTAGGGGTTTCAAACCCCTCTCTCCATTGCGCCGATTGATTGCAGGGATTTTGGTCAGCACTTAGCATCTAGACTGGTGAGAGGTGAAATGATGTGAGAATGAAGCAACGCCGGAATGATGGAGCGGAGGAAACGGGAGACACCCAGAAAACCTGTCGACCAGCAGCATCGTTAGGCACGGTCCTACATGGGATAATCCTGGGATCGACACCGCCGCGCCGGGAATCATAGAAGTCTCAAAGTTGATTGGCTGGCATGTTATTTTATTCGCGCCACACCCATCGCGTTACGCCCGTCGCCCTAGATTCCATGCAAAACTTTACACCAACATACACTAGGTTGCATTCACCTGTAATAAGTTGCACCAACTTGCACTATGTTGCACCAGCCTGCACTATGTTGCACCAGCCTGCACTATGTTGCACCAGCCTGCACTATGTTGCACCAGCCTACACTATGTTGCACCAGCCTGCACTATGTTGCACCAGCGTACACTATGTTGCACCAGCCTACACTATGTTGCACCAGCCTGCACTATGTTGCACCAGCCTGCACTATGTTGCACCAGCCTGCACTATGTTGCACCAGCCTGCACTATGTTGCACCAGCCTGCACTATGTTGCACCAGCCTGCACTAAGTTGCTCCAACCTGCACTATAGTGCTCCAGCCTGCAATAAGTTGCATATTTTAAACCTACAGTAAATTAACTTTTTAAACCCCTACTTAACCTAACCTTACTTAACCCATTCTAGCTTAACCAAACCAAATCTAACCCATCCTAACCCCACCTAACTAAATTAACGTAAGCCAAGCAAACGTAACCGATCTTATGCACCAGAACCTAACCTTACCCCCAGCCTGCCCCATGCTGCACAAACCTGCACTAAGTTACACTAACCTGCATTTGGTTGCACCAACCTGTACTAAGTTGCACCAGCCTGCACTATGTTGCTTATTTTAATTCTACACTTACTTACTTTTCATTAACGTACTGTAAAGTAATCTAACATATTATTTTATATCTTAAAATACCCTTACCTAACCTACCTTAACCTAACCGTACCTATCCTCCCACAACCTAGCCTACCTCAATCTAACATCCTCCAATTTTTCCTTCTCTAACCTAATCTATCTCAACCTGTTTAGCCCCTAATCTTTGCACATACTTGCAATATATTACACTTGCGTTTAGTGCACTTACCTGTTTTAACTTTTTATTTACTAGTAACCTAACTTCATTATCACTGACTTGATCTAATGTACCATTATGTATCCTTGCATAACATTGGCCTAACCTTCCGTAACTAAACCCAATCTAACCTAACCTACTCTTACCTTACATGTCCAACTATTACCAACCATACCCTAGCTAGCATAACCTAAATTAATGTATCCTAATGTACATCAACCTAACCTTCCCTAACCTATCCCATCCCAACATTATCTACCCCATCCTAACCTAATACAACCTAACTTGCACTAACACTGACTTGAACTTAATTACACTAACTTACCCTTACTTATCCTAACCTACCCAAGCCTACCTACGTACCCACACCTACGTCAACCTACCCTAACATACCCTAACTTTTGCCAACACACTTATGATCTAACTCCAACAGTGGTGTCTTGACTGTATTCAAGTAAAACTGTACTAGTCCGTACTTTCGTCTTGTTCTGTTACGTGTAATTTCCTACAAAGTTTACTCGGAAACATATACTGTAGGCCTACATTATAAGAAAAGAACTGGGGAGTCTTTTCTTTAACTTCAACTCTGGTAAAGCTCGTCACTAGTAACTGTCTTCACACCATAGTCTCTAACACCTCTCTTTGCCAGGATCTCAATATATTTGGCAGCACTGTAGGACGTGCCCTGAAAACATTCATACGTCTTGCTAAATTATGGGTTCTCACTTTTCACAGCGTGTTTTAGTTACTAAGTAACTTAAGTTTAATTTTAAGATATGTAAATCCTATTTTCCCCTTATTAGAATTCCTACTTTAAAATTTAAAACATTAACTCTTCTCTAGTAGAACGATAGTGTGCTGCGCTGACAAGATATAGCAACATTGGTATCATGTTAGTGTATCTATAAATATACACAGATCACAGAGGTATAATTTACGAAACTTATTACATTATTTAAGGCCGTCCATTAATTAGATATCATTTCATGATCGTTATTTTTATATTCTTAAAGGAGAGTAGATATCAAGAAACAGTCCCACAGTTTTGTTAAATATTGGTATTACCTTGCAGTCTAATTTTTTTCCCTAACCAAATATTACAAACATTTGGCTAGTTAGTTAATTAATAAGAATTTCTTTAATTAAATAATTAACTGAAATCATTGCCTAATTTGCCTTGAAATAGTTAGTTAACGCTATTTTTTTTTACAAAACTGTGTAACAACTTTTCGATATCTGCTATCGTTTAGGGTTTAAAAAATCAATACCGAAAAAGCAGTGTAAATGATGGATCATGGTCGTAAGGGAAAAATGAAATGATATATTTCTGTCTACTTCCAAGCAAATATTCGATCAGATTTGCCCTCCCGTGAGGCTGGTCGTTGAATACACATATGTCGACCGTTTCCATGAACTATGTCTCGTCAGATAAACCAAGAACCCGATATTTGTTTAAAGAGAGTTCGCGAGTCTTTTAAAAGGCAGCCACGGCGACATTTTTTGTTACAGAATACGAATTCTCATCGTAAAGGTAGTTACCCAGTAACTGTCTTTGTATAAAGATCGTAAAAGAAACTGGAAAAGTTACAGAACTAGGCCCCTGGTTTACAAGAAATAAAAGCCAGGGTGTTTAGAAACTTTGTCAGCAGTGCTTCCAGCAGTGCTGGAGACTGTAGCAGTGGCTTGCGGGCAGTTGGAGTAAAGGCGTGGTAGGAAGGTTATTGGTTGCACGAGTCAGGCCTCTGCTACAATTGGCAGTTGTTGTCGGTTTTGTTAACGGTTGGTGTGCGAAGCGTGGGTTGGCACAATGGACGCTTGTATACAATGTAGTTATAGGTCACTGAAATAATTAAAGTTGGTATTACATTTCAGTGTTATGCTTTGTGATTAATGAAATCATAAATAAAATTATACTTAGGTATTAATGTTTTTATGTTAGTATTAAACATACCGTATCCGTATACTGCAATTAGATTGGTCGGTTGTACATAAACAGTTCAATGTATTTGTAACTTATCTACACCACCATCAGTCACCGGAAGTGACCAACAACACCAACCTCTGCAACACTTAACTACAACAACCAACAAGTAGTTCTGCCATCACGTATCTGGTCACCTGTCCTTCGACTGTGGCTAACAACAACAGCCATCATATTGTGCCGGACACCTCGGTGTTGGAAGCACGAAGGGAGCGCTTATTTGCCGAATAGGAGCGGAGGTAACCGAAGCTGCCCTAGTCGAGGGCAGCTGGAGTTGTGTTCGTGTTTACGTGACGGTGCTCCAGAATATACGCGCCCGGTAACAACATGATCTTATCTCGCTGACACGTGACTTTTTATTGCAGTTCTGGCAGCAGAATTACCCTTCTAACATTTGTTTACCTTTTACAAAATCGTCTGTGTAGAGACACACATGCCAGTCACGTTAATATCTCCCTCTCTTTCTGTCTGGCCAACAGTAACTTATAACTTTACCTAAACAACCTTGTCCTTATCAACTGCTTTTCCTTAAAAATAATCAGTTTTGTTGTCACACATGACAGTTAGAAATCAGTTGGGTATCTATCTGTTTATCTCATTACTTATAATGACTAGCTAAACGAATTGCTAGCGATAAATAATTTAAGACATCTGATGTCGAGCATGCAATGTTTTATTTATTTTAAAGTAAATTTTTTGATCACTGACCTTATTCTTACTTAAGCTTATTCAAAAGATTAAATTAAACTGAATTGCGGGATATTCTATCGCGGTTACCAAAATCTTTGTATTTAAAGATTATTTTTAAGGCCTTGTTACGGAGTTTTGCTGTGATTTGGAAAATATGTTTTTATTGCTACCTAATACTCATATCAAAATTTCGGTGCACAGTTTTGACACTTATATGTTATAATTTGTAGCTGAATTTTTTTGTAGAATTATACTGAACGGTTTTTTAGATTTCATTACCCAAAGTACCACGTTTTTCGTCGTGAAAATAAGCAAAAATGAAGATTATTTTTTTTTTGCTGGCGAATGGTACATTATTTAAAAAAAAAAAAAACTCGTTCACAGTATTGTGCATCGTGTGATTGCACATTGACTCAAATTTTTTCAAAACTTTTGGTTAAAAATATTTGAGTTATTGGCACCAGTCTGAAAAAAAAACTCGGGAACAAGCCCTTAACTTTTTAGTTCGTATTGGTGGGAATGTACTTTTTATTCTTTTAAACTATTATTTAATTAAATGTAATTTTATAGACCAGTATGTCGAACAGTTACTATGCTGTTTCATATTTGTGCTTGATTAAAAAATTGGCGTGTGGTTACAAAAAGCACGCGCTCTCTCCCAATTTGTGTTTATTAGTTTCATGGCCGTTGCAAAAGAAAATGTCTTTTTTGCCGCAGAATTTTACTTTCAGGGTGAATTGGTTTTTAAAAAGTTATGGCGACCACATTTTAATTTTTTTTATTTTTTGGTATAGAAATAAAAAAGCCGCGTGGTAGTTTGACGTGAACGTAGTTGTTTGCAATATGAATACTCAAGTGGGCGGACCAGTCTCCGCGGCGGCCAACCAGTACGCGACTTAACAGTCGAATAACTTTAGTTTTTCACTTTACGATAGCTTTCAGTGCATGGCTTCTTATGTAGCCGTACACAATTGCGTCGTCAATGCTAAAGTGAAGCAGCCTTGATGACTTTACGTTTCTTTTAAACTGTAAACCTCAAGACAAAAGTCAAGCCCTTCGCAAACAACCAGCTGACTTTGTATGTTATAATGAAACATGTTTGGTTTTGAGTGTAGTTTCATCGTGCAGTATCAGGAGTTCGTTAAAAATATAACACGCGTGTGTTAAATGTACGGAAAACCTTGTAAATAGCGTAAGAAAAGTGTTCGTACATTAATTGTAAGTTGCGTCATGTGGCGTTGCTCTGGAAATAATATAATAAATGGAAAGTATGTAAGTAATTGAGCTTATTTTAAAATATGTACGTGATATGCTATAATGGCAAATATATGAAGGTTTATATTACAATATTGCCGTTAAAAAACAGCCAATCAATTGTTTTCCAACTGTCGGTACTTTATGTTTACGGTTCTATTGTGTATTGTTGAAATACTTATGAAGTAACGGAAATGTAAAATAAAACGTATTCAGTTGCGTATAGCCTTTATTAGGCGTATATGAAGTCTCCTGCTAGGTTTGTTTGGTTATCTGAGAAGAATAACCAGGTTATTATTGAACCCTGCAAGCAAGTCAAGGTTTAAAGATGGCGGCCATCTCTAAAGCGAACACTGATTGACTGATTATAGTCCAAACCGCTGGACCTAGAATCGTGAAATTTTTTGTCATACGCGAGCACTAAGAAGGGATGTTTCATAATTTGAACCCTGAGGGGTGGAAGGGGTGAAATGAATTTTTAAAAAATCGTCGACAGAACTCGAACCCGACGACCTACCATCGTGATTTTTTACTTCAATGTGACACTCATTAAAATGCATATTAGGTAATCTCAGGATTTTTCGAAATTCAACATTTACAAGGGTAAAAATACCTTAAATGTGTTTCCGATTAATTATGCATATAGGCTATCTATCGAATCCTTTGAGATAAACAATTGCTTTTTACTTTAAAATGATGCTTACGTAAATATCCAATGAATTATATGAGTATTTTTCGAAATGCGACCGCCATTGAATATATAATATAGCTGCAACACAATTGGCTATCGTCATGATTTTTACTTCAATTGGAAACGTATACCGATGCTAAGGCAGGAATCCAAGACGTTACGAAATTCGATAATTAAGAGAATGAAAATACGTGGAGTGTGTTTTCTATTACTCCTCGGTATGTATCGATCCCGTCGAGACATACAGTTTATTTTCGTCTCAGGATGACGACTACGTAAATAGCACCTAAAAGATTTTAAGATTTTTCAAAATTCGCACTTTCAGCACTGCGCAGGAATGATATGTGTGTTTTTTTTTAAATGAATTATTGATTTGACTTGGACCGAATATGCTATCGTCGTGTTGTTCACCTCAATTGGATACTTATACAAATGTGTAACATGTAAAGTTAAGACTTCTTGCAATTCAACACATAAAGGGGTAAAAAGGCGTAAAATTAGTTTTTTTGTCAGCCCATGATTTCTATCTAACCAGTAGCGAAATGGAGGTGTTGTTCGCGTCAGAATGATGCCTACATAAGTTTCTAAAGAAAGTTATGTAGGTTTTTACTTCATAAGATAATTAATGACTAAGAAGAAAACAAAATTTGTAAACTTTCAATGCAGGGGATCTACAAAGCAAGTACGACAAGCGAGAAATAAATTATACAGGAGTTTTCATTCTGCAGTCCTATGGAAACGTGTTGTACAACCTCTATGTGCCTAGGATATTAATATTTTATTTTTAAAATTTATTTTCATGAATAATTCCGACGTTACATGTCGCAGTTGTTTGTAGGTCCGGTGTACAGTTCGGGAGGTTCTGGGCTGGAGTTCAGTTTATGGCTGTGCAGACGTGCTATTTTGACACAAACAATGCACGGCGGATGAAACTAGCGTCATTTGCATGAAGTCGTTCAAAGGGGTAAACATGGATTATGCAGTCCACTTTCAACTGTTGTTCCTGGACGTCTGACTTACCTCATAGTTGGGGCACCAAATACGTTCCTGCGAAACGTTAACTTTCCAACACTCCCTAACGGCACTGAACTTCGAGTGTAGGTTTTGCAAAGTAAATATGTAACTGAGGGCATCGTCACCAATGTCTGTGCTGGGGGGGGGGGGTCAGTTTTAATTCCACGTAAACTACGTATTTAATTCGATTACCCTCTTATATTTAAGAGGAGTCTTCACCGGTTTCAATTTTTCACGTTTGACACGTGGGGATAGCGGAGTGATAAGAGCCATCGTACCACGCTCGACGGGAATCATATCGACTTTATTCACAGCGCATGAAGCTGGCGTGCAATGTTGACGTTGTGGCCATTTTCCTATGCGACTCTAAGCGGTGGCCCTAAAATTTAATTTTTGGATAGTAGAAGGTAAGGCCAACGCATTCATCTCGCTTTGCACTTTACGAATTGAGGACTTACTAACATTCAAAAGGGGCTAAGTACAATTTTCGGCACAAATGAGGTAGGTACACAGAAAAGTGCCAACACATAAGGTCGAAGACATACCTAAAGTGCTATCTCGTAGTGATATTCATGCGTACCGTACATCAGCACAATTACATGGTTTGAGTAACATCAACACATTCTAGTTCATTGAAAAATATATATTGATGTTCATAAGTGTTTTGTATTAATTACTGTTCGACTGCTCCTATATACTACTTTCCTATTGTAATAAATATGTGAACAAATTTGTATAATTCCTTGTTCATTTGTTTGTCGCAATATACTGTTTCCGTCATTATCTCGAAACTTACCGTTTGGCACTTAGCTCCTTATGAATGTTAGTCCTCAATTCATGTGATTTTCTCGGAGTTACAGCAGTCTAAGTGAAAGAGAGATTTTGGTCATCGCTCAACATCGAGGGTGACATGAGGGAGTGTGGAGCAGCGCCGGAATGAGAGAGCGGGGAAACGGGAGATCCCCGAGATAACCCGGCGACCAGCGGTATCGTCCGGCAATATTCCCACATGCTACAATCCGGGGACCAACCTCGCCGGGCATCGAACCCGGATCGCCGTGGTGGGAGGCGAGAGGTCTGACAGGCCACAAGCGTGACGAATTAAAACAAATATAAGAGTAGTTTCAAATGTGTATTCATTTTGTAGATAAACGTAGTGTGAATTAGTTCGGTTTCGCGTATAAAACGGTGACGTGCTGCAACATGTTCATGCGCCACGGGAGGGTTTATCTTAATAGTCTGTAATTACAAAAGTAAATATTTCTATGACTATAAATATTTAAGAGTGCGTGGTAGATAAATAAACGCTGAAAACATCAATTGATTTCTACCCTTTTTTCGAAGCCAATAAGGATAAAACACTCAATGAAAATCCTAGATAATGGTATTTGCCAACTTTATGAGTAAATATTTATCCAGAATTACTAATTCGTTACGCGTGATCTCTTGCGCCGCAGTTAAATTCACGAGGTTCCGGCGTCAGAGATTGTGCCTCAGAAGTTCGTAACACTGGAAACAATTTTATTTAAAACGTTGGCGAAAACTATTGTCTTGGATTGATATTGTTTAATTTTCGTAAATTGGCTTCAAGAAACCTGCAGTTATATATTAATGCTTTAAGCGTTGAATTATGTACCATGCCCTCTTAAGGCCCAGGCGAAGTCGCTGTTAGTGGCAGGGACAAACTTAAGACTGCTTTTCGTGTGGACAGCTACAGCTACTTATCCTGCCGCAGAGTTAGCTCAACTAGCAGGTTTGTCTATGTAACACTTGATGACTCAACTACCTATCTTGTGTACAATGAATTCTTTCAATTAAAGTAAATATTATCTGCTGTGAATAAATACACGCCAGCAAAGCCTTCGGCCGGACCGCTAGTTTCAAATAAGTCTAGATATTGAACACACAGTTGTGAGATGTTCTGCCAAATGCGACTATAGTTGCTGAGTTGTATACGTTACTAGTTGCGTGTTGCCTGCGACTTGCCGGTTATATAACACAGCGTCTTTGTGTCGTGTACAAGTCCAGTCTGTGTACTTAAAAATAACTTACGTGATTCGCAAAATTATATATTTCTGTTTTCAATATCTTAAAAATGACTAATTTTTTAAATAAAATATATATTATTAGAAAGAATAACGTTTAAACACTTCAAATTTGTGTAAACGTAATAATATTAATACTGATAATGATGTCGAGAATGATGAGTTACGGTAAAAAAATAATGAGGGTGAAAATTGTGGTGAGCGTCATTATTTATTTAATTGGTTTTACGTTCCCTCGAACATCACAAGGCCTTGAGGAAGAACACAAGGGGAAAGAAGGAATGGCAGTTTTAGTAACATTTGAAAAATAACTAAGTTTGTTAGGTATGCCGTTATGCCCTCCTGCTCTATATTGCTTCCCCGCCTCCTATAGATCAATGTTGTCAGAAACCTTCGCGGCTGCACGCACAACTCACCGAACATTCACCGCAATTTGAATGAATGGTATAGGAACGCATGCGTTGCAAACATACATACATATGTATATAGCGCACCGACTTGCATAGGGAGGGGTTCCGGGTTGGAATCTCGACGAGGCGTAGGTGTTTATATTGATCAAGCGTCATGTTTCATGTTGTGTAGGCCTTAACATATTCTCGTATTACACACTTGTGTTAATTGAACGCAGTTGTTCTATACTAGTCTTTGTTTCCGTAAAATGAGTTGTCGAATTGGGGCGAAAATATGAAACTCAGAGTAATTAATTATTGCTTTAAAAAGTGTGTTAGACGGGCAGGATTTTTTTTATTTGAAATAGTGTATAAGGAAAAGGTATAGGCTAGCATCTTGTTTCTCTTACTCGCATAATTTTACGTTTCCATTCGTCATTTTTAGCTATTTCTTCGTATTGGCTTCCGCTCGGTTCACAATAAAAGAACCATTTTTATGGACGAACTCCACCGCGAGTGAATGCAGATGAGTGAAGGAAAACTCATAAAACAAATGAATAAGCCAGTTGTTGTCTGCAAATACATAACATCCGTACAGTTCCGAAAGTAATAAAGTCTGCGAGTAACAAAGAATAAAGACAAACAAAAGAAGGGGTGTGTGAAGGATGACGATAAATCTATACGAGAAGAAAGAGATCACAGAGGAAGAGCGACTGGAATGTGTGTAAACACAGATGAAACAACGATCATTGTAAACATGTAAGCAAGAGAGAGAGCCATGCCGACCTACGGCGCGAGAGGTCCTGGGTTTGACTCCCAGCACGTTTACTTAGGTTAAGATAGATTGTAAGCCGTCCCTTGTTTAGCTGGACGTAATAAAACCGAGGGACGTTACTAATTCTAATTATCTACATTTGTATCGCCTTAGCTATTGGTTCACGACTTCTGCGACATCTTTGGAAGGTTTCGGAGCCATTATGGAATAATTAACGTGTAACATTTGCTGCAATTTTGGATTTATTTAATTTAGGTCGAGACTGTTGTTTTTGATTTATGTTTATAAATTTGGCCATACTAGGAGGTATAATATTCATGACCGAAAAATCTGAATACTACACTGATATAATCATCTCATTAAGGGGTCTCCCTAGGTAGGTTGCGTTTGTGTACGTGAGGCAGGTGCACTAAGGTGGCTGCTGACTGGTGTATGTAATGTATTATCGCCTCTCCGTGCAAGCCACTCAGCTGGCGTGCAGTGCTGCTTTAATTATCCTTTTTCCTACAGAGCTGTAAGCGGTGACCCCATTATTTTATTTGTGGGCAGCATAGTTTACAGTCTAACGTATATTTCTATTGTTGGGTTTTTCTAATTGGGTTATTTTGTCCGGCAGCTAGGAAAACCCCTTTTTTGTCGTTTTGAGGGGGCCGAAAATTATGTTTATAATAAATGTGCCGAATTTTTTAAACTATAGCGGTATAGTTTGAAGTATGTGTTATTTTCGTAGATATACAAATATAATGCGTGTTAAATAGTTTCATTAAAAAAAGAATAGTCGTAAGTCGCTGCAACGCATTTGAAGCGAAGGTACGGAGGTCTCTTAAGGGGAATGGAGCGCCAAAGCAGTGAATTTGCACAATTTTCGACATAACGTTTCCCCTCGCTTATTATCGAAAATTAAGGTTCGACAATCCGGAAGTGATACTTCTGTACAACTTATTACTTTACTACATAGTCGCAGACTGTCTTGTTTTTGGAGCAGTGATGGCAGGTAGGAAAAAAGAGACGTTTTTCCAATCTACTGTTAGTGCTCCAAAAATACGAAATCTGCGACTATGCAATAAAGTAAGAAGGTGTACGTACAGAAGTGTAATCTACGGATTGTCGAGCCTTGGTTTTCTATAATAAGCGAGGGGAAAACGTTATGTCGAAAATTGTGCAAATTCACTGCTTTGGCGCTCCATCCCCCTTAATTCAGTTTCTGGTTTCGCAGGCAGCACACTAGGACAAAATCAAATTCAACTTGTGCTGCAATCCTACACGCCAGATTAACGAAATAATTGTATTGTATAGTATGAGGATTGTTGGTACCCGAGGACGAGGTTGTCACGTCCCGGAGGATGACATGACACGAGACCACGGTCTATGAAGGTAGAGGGCTTGACACTGAGGAATAAAATGTGACTCCCTTCTTGTCGCCGAGCACTAGTAGTAATTTGGTGGAAGATTTATCTTGTTTTTGTATTTGGCTTAGCTTAAAATGTGAAGTTGTTACCGGAATTGCGAGTATTATATCGAAGAAAAAAATGGGAACATAATTTTGTATTGGAACACATTTTTTTAACCATAAAATTCAGTTTTTCAATCTTTTACATGTAGATGCACATATCAACGATTCTAAAATTTTGTTGGGCACGAAATGATAGTTTTTGTTGAAATGGGTTTACTAAAACAAAAATACATAATATATTTCTTCAGACTACTTTTATAAACAGTTCCACACATGCCAATGCATTTATGGACACGGAACATGTACGTACTATATCAGCTTACCTTATTAACATTATTTTACATAAATAATTGCAAAAAATGGTAAAACGCGAGATGTAAGCAAGACAAATCTTCCACCAAATTACTACTAGCGCTCGGCGACATAAAGGGGTTATTTTCTCTTGCTGGAGAGCATAGGCAGTGTCAAGACCTCTTCCTCTTAGACCGTGCACGAGACCTTTCAAAGGAGAGGAGCTGGAATGAGAGGGACGAGGAAACGGGACACCCCCGAGATAACCCGCCGACCAGCGCCATCGTCGGGAACAAATCCGTAGAGGGGAAAATTCGCGGGTTTTCTGACATGCAAGGTAGCCTCCAATAACATATGTGCACGGCATTTAGGCCCTTCTTTATTATAATAGGCTCAGCTCCCGCCAGAAGCTGCCAAGTAGGTCAACGGCCAATAACAACATTGACACGAGCTTCCAGTTGTTTGATATCTAGCCTGTGCTCAGGTCCCTACGAATCCCACAGGCGTAAATCCAGTGCCCGACTCTGCCGGGGATCGAACCCGGATCTCAATGGTGGGAGGTGAGTGTTCTAGCCACTCGGTTGTCGCGGCCGCAGGGTGGAAATAACTATGGTCATTTTCGTTAAGGGCGATCACGTGGCAAAAATTAAATATGTTTATATTTGCACAGCACAGTGTTAGTTTTATAGAAGTTACTCGTGATTTAAACTCCCCCTTGTAATATTTATTAGCTCTCATAGCCTTCCCATAGCGACATGACAAAGTCAGAATTTGCACGTTACGGGAACATAGGAATAACGAAAACCAAGTGTCCTACTTGAATGAAATAATTTATACTGAAAGTAGATCTTATGCATGACTTTGTTGTGTGTTTTAAATACTTTAGCATATTGGTAATAGTATCTCAGTTCAGTGTAAATAATTTCATTAGGGTAAGTCAATCGTAACTTGCAAATTCTGACTTTGACATGCTGGTATGGAAACACTATGGGAGCTAAAACATTATTATAAGGGGCAATTGTAGTCACAAGTAACTTCTATAAAACAAACACTATGGCGTGCAAATACAAAATTGTTAATTTCGACCACGTGAACAACCTTAATGTACAGAGTCGCTTAGTTCACTTGCACGGACGTCTGAAAGGACGTGATTCATTCGTTCAGATGTACATCTTGTAGACTTTGCGACAAACATTACCTATAGACGTGTTAATTTCAAAATTATAAATATATGTACTCAAATTTCCAGAAAAAAGTTACAGTTTATGGCCTGTCCTACTTTCAGAAGTAACGAGTAGGTGCCAAGTAGTTAAGAAACTTTCCTGTTGTCCTATAACATAGTATTGCGATAAAAAAACCTCAAGTGCCAACATTTCACTTGAGGTAGTGAGTTGCAAAACTTGTCTTATCAATTTTGTAGAAAAATGAGATAGTTATATTAATTCATTAAGATGGTTGCAAAGCATGTCTCTAAAGTAAAATTTGTGACTAAAACAAGCATAGTCCAGTACTTATAGCATGGTAAATATTGGTGTTGCCAGCAAAACTTGCCTAACCCATTGATGTTGTACTGATTTATCTCGAAACCATCTTTGTTGGACAAGACAAGTTTCGCAACTCACAGCCTCACTTGTATACTGTGTTCCGTAAACTTCAGTGACATTTGACAGCTACTTGTGGCCAGTCACTGCTAATACTTTGTAATATGTGGTAGAGTGCAAGACATTTTTAGTTCTAAAATGAACCTAAGATATCTGGTTAATAATTTGTAATGTGATTTGACTGAAGTTAAGAGTATATAAGACAAAGAAGCATCGTACGGTATACCGCGGTGAATGCAGCCGAGAATAATGGTACGTGCAGGATAATAGCGGCGCGATAGTTACGGTGTGAGGCAGTGTAGTGCAAGTGGGTGGGCTGGACCATGCACCCACGGCGCCAGTAAACTAGGCGCCCACGTACTTGTCCGCCCCTCTACCCTCTCCCCTTTCTGTACCACTACTTGCTCCTCCACTGTACCTCTCCTTGCTCCTCCAGGGGTGACCACGCAAGTCCATGCACTGCCATTGTGAGCGTGTGTCTACATTTCAAGAATTATGTATTACCACGCGAGAGAGATTACACGTGCTCTCTGGTGCTCTTGCTCTCTACAATTAGTTGGAGTTATGCAGAACGGAACCAATCCATAAATTAATTTATTTTAGATAGTAATACCAAATAGAAGTAGAAGATAAGTAGTATATCCCCGGAAAAGAATAAATATTAAATCATACTATCTGAATAAAAAGAAAAGGCCAGATGAAAAGTTTATATGGACATAGTAGACTTTGTCCTAGAATATCTCAGTTACAATAATTTGTGGAGTGGTTCCCGTCTGCACAAATACACTCTCGTGTTTGTAAACAAACGACGCACAGGTTAACAAGTACGTACATTCATCAATTTATAACACATCAAATACATTTGTGCTGCAACTAATTTGAACTTATCGGCGTCGTATTTTAAATAGCGAATAGCTGTGTATAGGCGAATTAGAAGTGTTCCCAAGATGTGTTATGTAGATAAGTGTCTATTGGTTCTATGCGTCTAGGTTGTAACCTACTCGTCATATTTCTTCCCGGTGTTGTGGTAGACATTGCAGCCTACATATTAAAGGGGATGTTACAGCAGTACAAGTGTGTCAGTCTGTGTGGCGATCATGTTGAAGAGTTGCTGAATGATGCACATATCTTGTGACAGTACAGTCAGTTTACAAGTCATTTCCATTATTTTACAGCCCATCGGAGATTGAGAACAAATAACTTTCCTTTTACGTATTAAGGTGACTGACCACGACGAATTTATCCGGTTATTTCACAGAGAACGTGTCAAAATTTTTGGCACAACAAGGTAGAGATAAAAAAAAATAATTAATGTTCTGAAATTGCTACAATCTCAAAACCTTCATTGTTTTGTAACATGAAATAACTGAAAAGAAAATAAGCTATTTACTTACGTGAGCGACTACAATTGTCACAAAACTAACAGACACCATGCATTGTGTATTCCTATAAGTGAATTTAACAATAAACTATGTCATGGCGACGTGAAAAACGTAAAACATTCTCGCTGTTCCCTGATTTATGAGAAAAGCCATAACTCCATGGTGAGGAAGATCAATCCCCCATTGATGTGATTGTCAACTATCAGCTAGAAGAAAGCCATAACTCCATGGTGAGGAAGACCAATCCCCCATTGATGTGAATGTCAAGCTAGAGAAAAGCCATAACTCCATGGTGAGGAAGATCAATCCCCCATTGATGTGAATGTCAACCATCAGCTAGAAGAAAGCCATAACTCCATGGTGAGGAAGATCAATCCCCCAACCATCAGCTAGAAGAAAGCCATAACTCCATGGTGAGGAAGATCAATCCACCTTAATGTGAATGTCAACTATCAGTTAGAGAAAAGTCATAACTCCATGGTGAGGAAGATCAATCCCACTTGACGTGAATGTCAACTATCAGCTAGAAGAAAGCCATAACTCCATGGTGAGGAAGATCGATCAAACTATCAGCTACCGGTAGAGAAAAAGAGTGAATTAATTAGTCTGGTAGATAATGCCAACTAGAGCCTTTATTTTCTGACCAAGCTAACTATACGGCCTGAAGTCAGTTAAGATTGTAATAGGGAGTCTTGTGTGCAGAATATAAGTTAATGTGTTTTGGGCAGATTTATATCGGTACAATTTCGGTTGCACTGTCGAATTAACTGAATTTAAAGACATTTTTAGGGATTCTTAGATGACAATTATGGGCGTTCTGAAAATATGTGAATCCAACGAAATTCTACTATTGATGTAGACGATGCGTACTTTAGAAATTTGATAGTACACGGAATACAAGCAATGTTATGTCCGGCCGAGAACTGTACATTTTGGTGAATTAGTCGAATAGTATATGTTTTGTGTCGGGCTGCTTAGTTCTGTCTTTCTATCTTTTCTAATGTTCTCTTCGTGAACCTGAGAACAGCCGTTATTTTTAAATGGTAATATTCCGCTGAAAGTCGCTAAAGACGGGCTGAGGGCGGGTAGACTACACTCGTATGATCAGTAGAGGCGATGATTATAGTCGATGTGCGTATGTTGATCGACCTTATTGCTCTGGTGCCTTGAACACGAGGGTAGGGTAACCGTCAGAATTTCAAGTTAAGATGTTCGAAATTTAACCTGAGTGAAATTCACCCGAGTTCCAATATTCCAACAGATGGCATCTCATCAACTACTAGAACTAATAATATAATATTTAAATATAAATAACGTAACTTGTGAAGAATGAACTGCGGACGTAGCATTTAGCAAAGTACTTATTATTTAAAAGATATATAGGCTTCTATTGGATGCCCGTCATCTTAAAACCTTGAAGAGCATAAACACCTGGTTTATCGGCAAAATCTGGTCTCGTGGCTGACATAACCTGCCCTACTACAGCGAGTTAACTTTCATAAGCACCTGAAGGTGCGACAGAGGCGACATGACCTTCGCGACGTGGAAAACAAAATATGTCCGCCAATCAGCACGTAGGTTTTTGTGACGTCAGCTCGACGGAAATGGCGGACGCGATGTGAATTTCAATCGGAAATTGTATCGATTGTAATCGAGTTGGAGTTTGAACCTATATGTTGGTGAAACTGGTAAGTTGGTAGTAAATTGCGTTTGTTTAAGAGAGGTTTTAGTTGCGTTTGTCATAAGCAAATCGTAAACTTTAAGGCGAACTTGCAATTGTGCTTTTATTTCCACATCTCGGAATGCTAGTGGATGTTTAAAATATATTACATATAAACGGAAAAAAAAAAAAAAAACTGAAATACTGTAAACATCTGTAGCTGTCGTACTAGAGGTTAGTATGCAGTGACAATTAACTATGTAATATTTTGTATGGTATTTGTCGCGAGGCAGCTAAACTGGTGTTCGCAATACCTAGAATTATGTAGTGTCGCATCGTTTTTGTCGTATAGCTTTGTCGCGCCTGTGTGATTCCACGACACACGACGGTTGCTAGATCCTGGAGTAAGTGTGTGGACCTAGACGGGCGGGAGGTTGTGAGATCTAAGACACGGGAGTCATGTTGTGTTGCGAGCTAGCAATGTGCCGCCTCAGCAGACCGCGATACGGATCACTGCGGGGGCGGCAGCCCGCCTCTGACCACCGCCTCCACTCTTCTACACACTGCTCGAGGCCATCACTAGAAGCTAGCACTACGCTGTTCATACAGGGTGTCCTGAAACTGCCTTATAGTAAGAACACCACACGAACCCTGCGCTCAATTGGAGACGAGAATGTTACCTACGAAATGTGTTCTACGACATTTGACGCGCATAGTGTGGCAAAACTGCACTTCTCTTCCAGGTGTTATTTTACATATAGGTCCGCGGTAATCGAGGGCTTAGGCTACTCGCCTCACACCAAAGGCGATCCGGGTTCAATTCTCGGCGGGGTTGGTCCCCCGTTTTTCGCACGTGGGAATAGTGCCACACGATGCCGCTGGTCGGCAGGTTTTCTCCGGCGCTGCTCAATACTCACCTCATGTCACCCCTCACCAGCGCTGGTTACCTCGATGTGAAGTGCTGACCAAAATCTCTTCACGCATTATTTTACGTGTGATGGTCAACTAAACATAGATTCATGTATGGACTGCTCGGGATGTTGACCTGCACCCATAATATGCAGGAGGACGATTAAATATCGCCTTTTATGGGTGTAACGCAATATTTGCACCTGTGTTGCGTCTGCTTCCGCAGCCTTGGAATTATGTACTCACGTCTAATGCCATAGAAGAAGCATTTAACTTGCTCTGCACTTGCGTTGCGTCGCGTCGGTGCAAACAGCAGATGGCGACATTTAATTGGTTCCCAGGTCAGAACAGTAGTAGTATAATAAGTAAGATATGAGCGGAGCGCAAGAGGGGACTAACTACAGTGCTATGTTGTCATACTGTGCAGGGTAAATGTCATCGAACAACATTTTGCCACAAACATCTTCGTCTACAATAGGAATCACGTAGTGTGTTTACTTTGTAGTTATTTGTGGACATCCTGTATATTATACCTTCGTAACTAGAGTCACAGTTGTTTCACTGCCTTGGCAGCTATGCCTCGTGGTTATTGGCAGTGTCTTTGCTCAGACGTGTCTCTCATTCCACTACACTAATCTGAACAAGGCTATCGTGTGGGTATTTAGCCTACGAAATTTATTTTCTGGTTACCATAAAATAATTTTGTTGACCCCACTAAAATATTGTGGCCACCACAAAATTATTTTGTTAACCCCACTAAAATATTGTGGCCACCACAAAATAATTTTGCTAACCCTACTAAAATATTGTGGTCACCACAAAATTATTTTGTTAACCCCACTAAAATATTGTGGCCACCACAAAATTATTTTGTTAACCCCACTAAAATATTGTGGCCACCACAAAATAATTTTGCTAACCCCACTAAAATATTGTGGTCACCACAAAATTATTTTGTTAACCCCACTAAAATATTGTGGCCACCACAAAATTATTTTGTTAACCCCACTAAAATATTGTGGCCACCACAAAATAATTTTGTTAACCCCACTAAAATATTGTGGTCACCACAAAATAATTTTGCTAACCCCACTAAAATATTGTGGTCACCACAAAATTATTTTGTTAACCCCACTAAAATATTGTGGCCACCACAAAATTGTTTTGTGGTTATTACAAAATAATTTTGCTGGGAATACTTACTACAAATTTTTCTTTCAATACTTACTACAAATTTTTCTTTCATGCATATGTATGTGATTTGCCAGTAGAACCCTAGACCTGTAAGATCATCCAATCACTGGCCATGTAAGATTTGTACAGTTGATATTGGCGCGAAATGAAGCAAAATTCTTGCTGTCACAAAATCGTGGCTATATTCATGACATAGCAACGGTAGTTCGCTCAAAAATATACCATTTGTAAATATGTATAACATTTTAAGAAGACTGTTCTAAATGCGAGGATTCAAACTCCACATACTGATGTGAAACAGTTATTTCACTACTGTGTTAAAGCAGTGCATGCTAACGAGAGGCATGCTATGATGTCTAAACCTGCAACAAGTGTTCGACTTCACACTGACTTCAAATATTGTATAATAAATCAACATTTAAGCACGCCCGTGCGACGTAAAATGTTCGCGACTAATGTTATAGTTTCTATGGGACAATATGAGCCGTAACTTAAGACAACAATGTAGTATTATTATTATTACATTTTCAGTTCAAGATATTTGTGTAAAATATTTTTCAGTACTAATCATTCATTTGCTATTTTAAATAGGGTTTTGTGTCATTTACATGTTATTCACAGTTTTGCATTTTATCACGGAGAATAAACGTAATGTCACGCTAAACACACGGAAAATAATTTTAGACTCATGTACGTTCTTTTGAGGAAACAGACACTTCAACATCTTGGGTTAGTATAATTCTCAACACAATCTGCGCTACGATTTGTTAAATGGTGTCATATGTGCCGGTAAGGTGTAGGAACTTCCACGGACGCGCTCTCAACTTGCTAGTTTCCTCGCTATCGGACCAATAGTATCAGTGGTTCGGGATTAAGTGAGCTTTCTGAGAAGCCCTGCTACATGTATATTTCCAGCCAATTTGTGTCTTTCCGCGTGTAACGGCTAACGACGGGAGCATATAACCTCTCTGGACACATCACTTGATGTTTGCCCGTGTAAGATAAATAGTAGAGTCGGTAGGAATCCATCAAAGATGTTAGAAGGGTCCAGATGGAGCATGTCACCGGGAACTGTAACCAGATAAACGCTTGACGTGGCTGGTATCAAATTGGCCGACTAATTAAAACATTGAGGAGATATTAGTTAGGAGGTGTGTAAACAGGGCTAAAATATAGAGTTTTCAACCTAAAACATCAATTAAAGAGCATCATACATTAATTTATCATAAAAAATACCAGCCGATGTATACTTTTGCAGTTAAAGCAGTATGGCGGCTGGCAAATTTGGTGGCTACCTCTCTCCCCTCTTGGCTTTACTCCCCTCGCCCTCATTCAGACCTTATGCTACCCCCGTGGAATCTATATACGTTGATAGAAAAGTTTAATAATCCTATAAAATACAAGGATGTCGATTTCATTAGTTTTATTTCAGCATTGCTGTATTTAAACATGAAAAATGCATGGCACTATATTTGGCAATCCGTTGCCAACCATACAAGCAGTGAGGTAACTATTGTTAATGTTAGATTACAACGGCTAGTAATGTTTTTCAAACGTTATATATTTAGTGCTCACTTTATCTCTAATGATCTATAACTTATAGGAATTCATACGTTACAAATAGCCAGACATAGCTTGTGTACTTCGTTGTACAGGGTTTGTCAACAATGTATAAGCAATGTGTATGAGAATAAACCCATATATTATTAAATATGAAATAAACGCCAGTGATCAGCAGGGGCGTATCAGGCTGTGGGTTCTACAGAGAGGGGAGAGGGGGGGCATGTCTTGAAAAGTAGAAACCCATACCCCAAGCAAAAAACTGGGTGTCCGGGGGTCTCCCTCGGAAAAATATAGTATTTTAAGGTGTATAACTGTGCTGTTTAAGGAGTATACGAACCAAAGGAATTTTAGACATACTACTTTGAGAAATTGAAATATTTTTGTATTTTGAAAGTAAAAACCCTTGTGCTGATGTAAAATAATTTCATACATTCTTAATTTTCTGTTTCCACGTTTCTCTGTAACTGTGTTGGCACTTGAAAACACAGCGTAATTTTAATGAATGACAAACTAAATAGTATAAAACATTTTGGACTCTAGAAACTAGGAACGTTTTATCTAAATTACGGAATATTAATCTCTCTTATAACTTAGTATTCTATGTATTGTTGCAACACAAAATCGTGTAACCATGTTGTTTTAATATTGTGCTGTTTTGGGAAAAGTGTAAGATAATATTTTTCAGTATTTGACTTGGCAATTATTTAGTTAAATTTTTGTTCGGGAGCAGTCTCGGGAGAGATTATATCCCCTATTCTCTCCCCCCTCCCCCTTGCAGTTTTAACTCCACCACAGGTGATGAGACAGGAGACATAAGAATCACGCAGTGTGAGACATGTAAAGTATATATGCATCGCCTCCAGCGGTAATGAGCTGTATTGTTCTCCGCTGTAATTGGACCATAAGATGAGATTATTACGTTCAGAGCAGATTGTAGACACGGCCAGACTGTGGCGCAGGCAAACATTCAGTATGGGTTTACAATGATGCGTTATGACATATACAGAAGAGCTGTTTTAATGCGATGGTTCCCGTAAGCGTTGAGCGAAGTAGTTATGTTTCATATCTTAAGTAACGTTACTTCTACGACAGGTTTGTATGAAAATATGTTTTCTTATGGCAGAGTTTAACACAGGGGAAATTATGTCGCTAATTGCTCTGCTATATCTGAGGTGTCTTCTAAACTAAAGTACGAAACTATAGTATAATTAAGGTTAAATATACTACAGGTTAGAAAGAAAATACGTTTTCTTATGGGAGAGCTTGGCACAGGGAAAATTTCTGCCACTAGTTTCGCTTCGATCGCTAAGAGACCAGATTAATACGAAACCTTAGTAAAATTAAATTTAAATAAACTTGGAAATTATATTTGTCATTTAATTTAATTTTAAAGAGAAAAGAAACCGATTTCGCGTTTTAAAATATCAACTTAATAAATCTTAAAATTCAGAAAAGCTCTGTGACTGGTCTGTTTGGTGCATTAGCAATACCAGCGCTCAAGTGGCAGAAATTTTCCCTGTGCCAAACTTATAACATTGATCTTTCTAACCTGTAGTAGAATTAACCTTAGTATAATTAACTTGGCTTGCCAAAGAGAAAAGCCATTTAATTTTATTTAAAGAGAGAAAAAACTATATTTCGGCTTTTAAATTAGGGTACCATCTTCGTGTATCGTAAAATTCAGGAAAGCTCTGTAATTGGTCAGATTACAAATCTTACAGTTAACCAGTGCTCACTCAGCTGAAATTGTCTCTGTGGCAGACTTATAACATAGATCTTCCCAACCTGCAGTAGAACTAACCTTGTGTTAAGTAAAATGTTTGGGGAAGCAGCCAATCAGAGTGAAGCGTACATAAGCCATCTACGACACAGAGAAATACGATCAACGGTCAAAACTATTAACAAAGCTAGATCTATAGGCCTATTAATTTAAAATGGCGGCAGATGTTCTGCTTTAGACAAAGGTAAATTCTATTACAGGGTAGAAATATCAGTGTCAAAGGTTTGGCACAGGGAAAATTTATGCCGCTTGAGCGCTGGTATCGGTAATGGGGAGCGAACACAGAGCTTTCCTGAATTTTAAGTCTCAGTAAGTTGGTAATTTAAAACGCGAAATTGGTTTATTTTCACTTTAAAGTTAAGTTAAAGAATTTCTGACGTTTACAAGTCTATTTAAATTTAATTTTACTGTGGTTTCGTATTTTTCTGGTCCCTTGGCGATATTAGCGAAACTAGCAGAAGAAATTTTCCCTGTGCCAAACTTTCCCACAAGAAGACACATTTTCTTCCTAACATGTAGTAAAATTAACCGTACTTAGACCTATGACGTGTCGTATAGGGAGAATTGGCCTTGTAGGCCAGTAAGAAGACAGTGCGACAAGATGGCCGTCATGTGACGCGGTGACGCTCATTTGTTTTATAGCTGCTCGGGCCGCGAAGATACGCACTTTCTCTACCTGCCGAGGTGCGATTATGTTTCATATACTGTGTGTTTCTACGAGTTCCAGTCAGACGCGCTGGGCAAAACAATTGACTGTTGTAGAATCCGTAGTGCAAGGAGCCAATCACATGACACGTGAGGGGGAGGGGAACTAAGGGCGGGGGCACGGCCCCATCTAAAGTATCGGTGTTATAATAACAGACTGAACATACGGCAGCAAACTTAGTAGATTTTATCCATTAACTCCTCGGAGTTAATTTATTTCAAATATTTCATTAAACCAACTTAATGTGTTGCAAATAAATACAATTTCATCTGTTATAACAAAAATGCTAGCAAACATTTTCCTGATTATTTTATTTTAAATCCACGCAAACATTCATACACACCACGTTCGCTCGCTGTTCACACGATATGAAATATAAAATCTATTATGACTTTCTAAATTCCGCTATCGATTTTACCAGTTTTGCTCCAGTATTTCGGCATATGTTCGTAAACTTGTCATGTTTTCCACATAAAGTGTTTCAGGCGCTGAATTTTTTATATGAATTATTTTGTTGCAGTGAAATGCTGACGTAACTAACTTATTTTGCCTGCAAATGTAAGCGGTTCTAGTGATACAGAACTCAGCTTGGAGTTCGACTGTTTATGGTTTAGGGATCACTTTTGAAGAAAGAATTGATGGCGTAGTACACATTTCTTATTATTTTGACAGCAGACGGTAACTGTCGAGTGTGGTAGACTGCGCACTTTTTCTCTTACTACCACAGAGTTGTGTATATTGACTGACAAGAGACAACAAATATACAAACTGAACAGCTTTGTGAACGTACTTCACTAGAAGCGAATGTTGTCGAGTTGCAGAAAAACCTCACAATAAATCAAACAAAGCAAAAATCATTTTAGCTGCTGTCAACATACATATAGAAAACTCACAATTCCGGAACGGAATATAGTCACGTCATCATAAAAGACGGGGAAAGAAGACATGAAAAAATTGCGGCTAAAATGCACGAGGGCAACGCATGACGAAACCAACATATATAGTCTTCCTTCATACAACGACCATGTTCCGTCCCAGAATTAATTAGTGTTTATTGTTTTATTACATTTTGGTTCTCGTGCGGTCTTCTGTGATATCACTACATTCCTGCCCGGAATTCTTTCTGTTTTATGTTTGTTGACAACAGGTAATATTGTTTTTAGAGTTTTTATCTTGCAACTCTGCAACACTCGCTCTCAATGGAGCACGTAAAGAAGGTCCAGTTTGTAACACTAATCTTTCGCGGGAATCGTTCAAAGATCGCAGAAAGATATAAATTACCTGAAAAAAGAAAAACAGCATGATCCTTTTTTTTTACACCCCGCGATTTTGCACCTTCCCTCGTTTACACCCTTCTGTACTTAACAATTCTTTCCATCGCCCCTGAGAAGAGTAAAAAAAAAAGGTGAGAAGGGGGGGGGGGACTTTCACCGTACTTATTTTACTCTCGATGTCTGAAATCGTGGTGTTTTTCTTTCATCACGAGACATTTTCCTCACCACCATCATAAAATTAACTGCTCCTGCTGTAAATCAGAATATTTTGGGTGCGCTAGAAACATGTTTAGTTAAGGCCTTGTTACGGAGTTTTGCAGTTATTTCGAAAATATTTTTTTTTATTTCTACCTAATACTCATATCAAAATTTCACTGCACTGTTTTGACACTTATATGTTATAATTTGTAGCTGAATTTTTTTGTAGAATTATACTGAACGGTTTTTTAGATTTCATTACCCAAAGTACCACGTTTTTCGTTGCGAAAATAAGCAAAAATGAAGGAAATTATTTTTTTGCTGGCGAATGGTACATTATTTTAAAAAACGCTTCCACAGTATTGTGCATCGTGTGATTGCACATTGACTCAAATTTTTTCAAAATTTTTGGTTAAAAAAATATTTGAGTTATTGGCACCAGTCTGAAAAAGAAAAACTCGGGAACAAGCAGTAAGCTACGCTTTCAGACATTTTATGTGATCGTTTTCAAATTCGCATACCTTTAGAGAGGCTTTTTTTAATTTACGGAGTTCACTCTACAAGCGACATCTAGTGTATTAAGTCACACTGATGTATTTCGCGTGGATTAATTGATTTGCCGGTTTTTTTAATTTTTTTATTTTCATCTTGGAATCCTACTCTGTAGTGTTATTTAGTTCAGCTCAAACTACGAATTAATTGACGCTTTTAGAACGATGTCAGTTCAACTAATATACGTTATTATTAACTGACATGTATCTTAATATGTGCATGTTTGGTGAAGCATTAAATCGGTATTTCCAGGAATTCGTATGTGTTCTGTTAGCACGGATGTACGACTGTATCAAACATATGAGTCCACAGTAAAAAAAAACATACCTTTACAAGGAAAAACTTGTAAACTAATGTCTGTGAACATTTATCAGTTCAGGCACTACAACAAGAATGTGGTAGCTTAGGTCATTACAGAGATTAAAGAGCAGAGACTTTGATGTGGAACAAAATAACATTCGACGGTCCGTCACAGTGTACAAAATGTTTAACACTTTCACAGTTTTTAGGACACTGGTTGCTAAAAAAAATTGTGATAATTCAAACAATTGTTGTGAAATGTACAAGCATTTATCTGTAGATGTACAAAAATTATTTGTAAATAGAAAAAAAAAAAGTTTGCAAATATACGGTCATACTTGTATGTTTACAAAAAAACTGTATAAATGAGTTGACACGTCAGAAACTACGGCCTAATGGTTTAAAAACGGAATTGAGTAAAATATATTATGCAGAGTACATTTGAAACGTATGCACGCAAGGTGTGTGATGTTTGTTTTTGTTTGTACAGATGACTTTGTCGTGAATATAGCACTTACGGTTTATAATTTGAAATATTTCCGCCAGGTTGTGTTATCTGTGAACATTTACTTCAGAATGTACACTTCTTGTAATAATATTTAGTCTGCTCATCTATTATGTCGATCTTTTGGCAGAGTATTTTTGAAACATAATATCCCGTCGTGTGTTCCTAGGACTTCTGTATATTTACCGCGCAAGTTGAAATAAGCAAGGAAACTTCAGTCGATACGGAAAATGTTTGCGCGGAACGTGTAAACTTTTATTAAGCTTTGCAGGTATTGTTTTATTGCACGATATCCAAGATTTGTTGGATACAAATGCAACGTATTTCGACTGGATGACTTCTGTGGAAATTGGGCTGTTTTCTCTTGCGCAACAAACATAAAGAATTCAGTTTACGCAGTTAAAACCATATTTACGCGGAACTAAACGTTTTATTTTTGTAACATTAGATTTTTGTAGATGAACGAAAATGAAACTGAAAATCTTCAGTGCTTATTCAAATTCCTTTAAAAATATTTAATTTCGTATGTTCTTAATAGTTAATTAATTTTTAACGTAATTAAAAATAAGTACTGTAATTTGTGTGTATTGCCCTACTTCAATACGATGTTTTGGCTCAGCTTTTCCGATTTTTTTATTGAAGTAGTATATTGTTATATTGTGAGCCGGGTTGTGTTCTGAAATGTCTATAGAACATGAAATAAACATTTGTTGTGATACATTGTTCATCTGGTTGCATTAAGAACAAACTAATCTTTCAAGCAAATAATTTCTAGCCAAAGTTCTGACAACATATTACTGGTAGCATAGACGTGGAAACCAAACTTTTACGTTTTAGTATAAATGCCAATCCACAAAATGCAATATTTATTAGCTTAACATTACATAAATTCAATTTGTTTAATGTAATGCATGCTCACTAGATGTTCAATGAATTTAAATAATCATGAACGAGACCACTTAAAAACTTAAACAGTTTTAACAGAACGAAGCAAATAATGAAGGGAAAAATGTAACTGTTTTGTAATTATCTACTCATCCTGCATGAAGATAATTGAATTAAAACCTTTTTAATTGTTTTATAATTTTTTGTAATATGAAACTATGCGTATCATTTTTTAAATAGCTACACTTAAATTTACATACAAAACTATTATAATATTACTTGCTTTAGTACAGGAAGAAAACATCTTCTGTGTGACAAAACACTTGGATTCGAGAAAATATTGCATATTATTTTGAGAAGAAATTTTTTAAAGAAATTAAAAACATTCGATAATTTGAAAGACATCAATGTGGTGTCACAAGGCATTTTGTTAACGGAATTAATTAAATTTGAAGGAAATTTGAAGCAAAATAATTGTGTGCAAGTGCTTTTAAACCCACGTGTTAGTTGACGTACCTCGGTAAACAAAATTACTATCTTAGGTACATTTACCCTTTACTTTGACCTGCGAAAATATCGGTGTCGATGTATAATGGTGCATTTCAGCATTTGGGCGTGAAAAATATCTGCATGAACTAGGTTTTGGTTAGCTGCCAACGGAAACTCTTCCCAGTTTTAAATTAATTATTAATTCTTGCAACGACTACTCGAAAGTAAACGCACGCGTCAAAAATACCGAAGATTTACGCGCATAACGCAGATTTATGGACAAACAAAAATATCCTGCCGATATTGTCGGTGAAGGAAACCTTTCAGTCGAATTATTAATTATATAAAATGTGAGCATATAGTAATGGTTAAACTGAAGAACAAACGTTATTAAGGGCACTGCCTACCCCGGAGCCTACACATTAAAAATAGTTTGTAAATTTGCCACAGGTGCGTATAGGAGCGCTAAGAAAGTAGGTGTGGTAGAATAGTGTCCCAGACATTCATGGTAGCACTCATAAATGTTTTATAAAACAGTCAAATGTATACTGAAGTTACCAGACTTGTATTGTAACAGTTGAAACAGTTTGCATATTTACAAGGCGGAAGTATGGTAACTGTCCCATACTGCGTTTAGATTCATTACTTCCTAAATATTTCAGCAAGTTTTTTTAAAGGTATAGTCGTGAGAAAGGATTAGCAGCGACGGGAATAATTGGCGGGTTCACTGACTCAGGGATAGCCTTCAAGAATATCTGCGTGCTGAAGTATACACTAGAGCTGCTCTTTGATACAGTAATAACACATATTTGGATCTGAATTTAGTTGATTATTTATAGTTTTCTCCGTGCCATCCAGGAGGTGTCATATAGGACAAGAGTCAATTTTTAACGTGACATGAGCTGACAGTGTTTGAATCCTATAGCTTGTGCAAAAAAAAACGCGATTATTATCAGGTTCTTACGGATTGGTATTCGCAAGTTAAATAATATTAGGCTGGGACGCAATCTCATTTCACGATATCGTTTTCAGAATTTTATACATTGAGAAAAGCAAACATTGCTGCATGAATCAAAATTTAAATAATAATATGAGTCGATGTTCCGAGTGATTTTTGACACTGAAAGTACTAATTTGTGCACATTTTCCTGGGGTATCGAAAAAAAAAATCGCCAACTCGAAAGATCCTACAGTACTGGCAGCAGCATCGTGATAAAAAAAAATCAGTGGTGGCATAAGATACAACAGGTGATAAGCCCTACCTAATTTAATTTACAGACCCATGACAATTTCGCGCGTTTAAGGTCCGTTCGAGTATAATTCACGGTGCTGTGTATTATTAAGTAGCTTTCATTGGCTGCTGTCTCAACCAAAGTTTGAACTCTGCTGAAAGTGATTGGGTTCGCGTTTTTGTTGTTGATCTGTTAATTGTTCTAGAGTCTTCCAGGTCTTATATATGATAATTCGTTACCCAATCGCAAAGAAACATGTTTGAACAAGCTTTCGTATTTTATTTTGTCCTGAACTTAATTCGCGATATTTTCCAGTCTATATTAATTGAACATGTATATCGGTATCCTTGATCAAGCAGAATTGTATGGTAGGTAGGGTCCTAACTTAGTGACGTGTACCTGACAATTATACGATTTGTTTTAAAAGTTCCTGTTTTGTTTGATATTACAGAATCAATACATTTATTAGGTATGTATTTATAAATCACTATTATAGGCTATATATTGTCACAAAATCGCGTAGGAATGACTGTATTTTTAATGTAGTGTTGCTTTCATAAAAGCTTAAGGAATAGTGTGAGGTAATATTTATCAATATTTTACTTGGCATTTACCGGGTTAAATTTTTATTGGCTCTATCTCAAGAGGGGCCATGTTCTCTATGCTCCCCCCTCAATGAGATCCACCACTGGGTCTTGGTTCTAGATACAAACCTCAAGATGTCAACGTATATTTACGTAGGTCTGAAAGAAGCCTGTACATGAACGAACATACTTGGGAGGGTTGAGTGAAATGAAATCTCTCCCGGTTCTTGCACAGGAGATGCTGTGATTGTTTGTATACATTTTTCGGCATTAAAGCAGAACATGCAAACTGATTATATCGAAACCCTAATTAGTAGGTGCCGGAAAATTTCGCAGATTCAATTACCTGCATGTTAGAATCCATTGTCCTATACATACTCAAGCCCCGGCCATTTGTCCACTAGCTGCTACTCAGTGGAACAACAGACAATGAACTAATAGACGGAGCTTGCATATGCATGGTACAATGGATTCTAACATGAGGGTAATCGAATCAGCGAAATTTTCCGGCCTCTACTAATTACTCAGGTACTACAAGACGAATACCGCTAAATTTTGATATCGTTAAACTAATTTTTAAGTGATAGCATTGAATAAATGTTTATTACGAAAACGTTGCATACGAAACACAACTTGGACAATATATCACGGTTAAAAGCAATGGAAACTTGACAGCTAGGCGTAATGCGTGATGTTTAGCGACACCAGAATGCATCGCGAAGTTTGCAAGAGATTGTTAGTATATAACACGTTTCGGGCCTTTATTTCGTGCATTTTAAATATTTTTTGTTGTGTTACGAAATAATATTTCAGGATACTCGTCTTCGGAAAAAAAATTCGATAAAATACAGCAAAATTAAAATTGTAGTAATAAAGTTAATTCTTCGATTTGAGGTTTTGTCTTGTATACGTTACATCGTTTGGTTACATTAGTTTCACTGAAATTGTTATTTCCCCAGTCCGAGAGAAATGGTCCTATTTGTTTGGCGCGGTATTTGTTGCAGTGATCGCAACCAAATATAGTAGAGTCTACGATTTAGTTTGTCCAAAGTTAGACGAATGGTTGTTTTGATAAAGTCAACTAAATTCTTTACACACATAGCGCTTTGGTTTCTGCCTACTGGTACTCTGCGTGTTCTATGAAACCGAGATCTCGATTGGCTGATCAGCGGCTCTTTGACGGAGACGAACCATTTTGTTGTTAGTTGGTTGTATTTTACAACTGATGTACTCACATTCACGGCAGAGGTGGGGGGATGTCTATAAACTCGCATATGAATATCGACACCAGCGATTAAGTGATTCTTTGCTCGCTAGTTATTACACATCGCAATTTAATGCTCAGACGATATTGGGCATGTTTACTTAGTACCATATAAATATTAATAATTTCGTGAACAATTATTTAAAACTGGATCATACATAGCCATATTGGATTTATATAGTTTTGGTCGTAATTATTGTTTCCAATTATTTTTTATGCGTTTGGCTATGGCAAAGCGTGCAGATAAAACAGTTTTCTAAATGCAACTTCTGTAATTCCTTAGACGTAATTAAAACAGTTTTATTATTTTTATATTTGAACTATCGGCTACGTTATATTCTACGCCGTATTATAGTCAGATATACACAGATAAATAGGAAACAAAAGATAGCACAGTATTTATTTATCTAAGATGGCGGCGTGACGCATGTCCCACTCATGGCTCGGCTGTATTCTCAATATAGGATCGTTATGTTTATATCTCTTTGTAAATTCTGAGAAGAAAAATGTTAAGTATGCAGTTATGTAGCAAATAATATTTACCTTGCACTACAGTACAGGTATTGCGGTTCATGCAGTTCACGAATAATTAGGCCGTAGTAATTATTTATGTTCATAATTTACTGTTGTGATGGCGGCATGTGTAGCTGTCCTGCTCGTTTACAACGAAATATCCAGAACTAATATTTGACGTATTACATTTAACTACACGAAATTGTATTTAACCATTTACATAGTTTAAAAAAATACATTATGTATAGTTAGAAACGGATCGTTTGTTTCTTTGTAGAAACATCACTTGTTTTGCTTCACATATTGTTGAGTGAGGTCGTCTACAAATACGTCGTGTTCAGTCATGTTGGTACAAACGCACCGTGTCGCTTGTATGAGTTACAAATATTCCACTTAGTTGTAAATGCGCTATGCTAATTCGTGTCATTCTAGAAATACCAACTGTGAAAGTTAAAACATGTTTTTGGGTTCTCAATTTCACCAGCGCCTAGTTAGACTATCCTTAAAGTACAAACAACATGCCTGACATCGTAAAGTAATTATAATTTATTGGGCCATTGCTCATGTTTTGTTGACCAAACTTATATTGAAAGACAAAGTGACAAAGAACAAAAACGTACAAAAATCACAGAAAACAGAAGAAAAACGATCCCAAAGGAATTCCACCAGTAAAAAAATGGCTAGGGATCCTGTTTTTTTTTTTTGTTTTTTTTCACGAAAATAATTTTGCCGCAGTTTGTTTCAGTGCCTTACGTGTACATCTGCAGCTGTGCTTCATGGTTATTGGCAGCTTGTCTATATGAAGAGCTGTATCTCATTTGACCGAGCCAATTACAATAATGTTCATGCAACAACACAAGTCTGCAATTTGTCGGTAGAATCCCAGGGCTCGCGACAGTAAAAATATCCAATCACTGACCACGAAGTAGAACTGCAGATGTGCACGTAAGACACGGAAACAAAGTGGGGCAAAATTCTTTTCGACAGAAACAACGGTCCCTAGCAAACCAATACATTCTAACTGCAAGCTCCCATTGCAACAAACATTTCAAACCCTCGTCTCGTAAAGTAAGTCAGGTGGTTATACCTCGGATGTATTGTCTCTACGGAAAAAAAAAAACATCGGAGAACACTAGCGCGCTCAATCAGACTATTATTTTATTCCTGGTGGTTTTTGAAAATGAAATGCAAATAATTTTGCTGAAGTAAGTTGACGAGTATCAAATGTAGACAGAGGCCATCATCCAGTGTCACCAGCTGAATTGATTTTTCTGATCTACGCTATAGCTAGCAATTTGCAGAAAACCTAGAATTGCATAAAATAGCTAAGCAGACTCTCGGACTGCTGTAGTTGCTCAGATTGTTCGTGTGCCAGAATACGGCAACATAATATATTATTTCCCGACACGTCGCAGCTGTTGTCCAAGGAAGCCTGTTATTACTGTCTATGTTATATTCCTCGTATTGTCTTGTGACTTGTCTACAAACATTTGTGTTGTCCACCATTGCCGCCTTTTAAATACATCTCGTTTGGACCTTCTGTGTTTTGACTTTTTTTTTTGTTTCCATTTCATACCGACTATATTCCCTTTTCGGAATTATTATTATGTTGACAGTAGCTTCCTTAGATTGTTTATCGTTTTTGTTGTTCATATACTCGTGCGTTGTTTTTATAGTAACTGTGGTTTTCTGCTAGTCTGCAACATTCGATATCGATGGTGTATACTCAAAAACTCAGTTAAGCTGGTCATGCACATCAAATACAAGAAACCATTCAAAGATCACATCATCCAGTGTCGTATAAGGCATTCCTATACCATTCACTCGACTACGAGAAAACTGCAGAATTGTTTTGTGAGCACCCGCCAAGGTTTCTGACAAAATAATTATGTATATTGGAGGGAGGGGGCAAACGGAGTACCTAAAAATTCAGTGAAATAGTGAAGATATTTTTATAATGTTTCTAAAACGGTAGTGAAGTATCCGTTACATAATTTTGCAACATTCAGAATTTTCGAAAATGTTAGTTTCGGGAAGTTTTTCGTGCGAAGTTAAGAACATTTTAAAATAAATTTAACACTTTTCATGCTATTATCAGTGTAAGTATTATTGCTTAGCCTATATGAAATTTGATGTAAGAAAAATATATCAAAACTTACTAAATTTTAAAAAATATTCTTTTGATTTTTGGAAATATTTAGTTTTTGTTCTAAAGTTATTGAAAATAGCAATACATATTTTTATGGAACTACTTAATATATTTTGGAGTACTAAGACAGAACTGTTGCATGGCTCAAAGGAACGCTAAATTGTAAACCACACACGGGAACAAAGTTGCAGGTCATACATAGCTGGTACAACAAAAAGCTTTAACGCGTGGAATGGAACATTTTTGTAGTAAATTTTCCACGTCGTGTGGTGACCAAACCTTTTTAAGGGCGCGGTTCTTTTCAGTTTTCAACGTCTTTTTTTATTTGCACCAGATATTTTTTTTCCTTATTTTAGGCATAAATTATGATCAAATCTTCCTCTTAGGCAATTTGTGTGTCTCCCATAGATTTTGCGTAATGAGTCGTAAACCTCAAAAATTGCACTTTACGGTTTTATGCGCGCCAAAAAAAAACTAACTGACGTACCAAAACTTAAAAAATTTACAGTGTATAACAATGTTGTAGGCTATAATTTGGCACATATAAAAAAAATGTATATTTTTGTGTTTTAAATAAATCGTTGAAACTTTGAAATTTTAATTTAAAAATGCAGTATTTTTTTACTAAATACAAAATTTTTGTTTTGTTTTTATGTGTATATAATCATAGTCCACAACATTGTTATACACTGTGCATTTTTCCGGTTTGGTATGTCAGTTGGTTTTTGTGGCGCACATAAAACCGTAAAGTGCAATTTTTGAGGTTTACGACTCATTACGCAAAATCTATGGGAGATACACAAATTTCCTAAGAGGAAGATTTGATCACAATTTATGTTTAACATAAGAAAAAATATCTGGTGCAAATATAAAAATAAAAGAAAAAAAACGTTAAAAACTGAGGTGACCGCGCCCTTAAGTGATGGCATCAGAATGTTCTTTGTGCGAGTGTGAGAAATATTTGGCGGGGTTAATTCTGACAAACTGGTGTGTAGGTGTCATAATTGTTTCCTTGCGTCGTGTATGTCGCAACTTTAGCGCTGGGAAGGCAGTGAGAAAAGTGGAGGGGGGATTTAGAAATGTTGTACATTAAAACTGTATTTAAATAATTATTCATAAAGGCCGAGCAAGATGGGGTACTTGTATAACACTGCACTCGCGCTCGGGAAGACCCGGGTTCAAATCCCCGTCTGACCATCCTCAGTTCGACTTTCAATGTTCCTCAGAATTGTTCCTAACTATAGGCCATGGCTAATTCCTTCCCCATTTCTGTCTGAGGTAATGGTTACTCGTCTGATGTCTTGGTTGTGGACGGAGTGCTAATCCCTCTCACCTTTCCTTTCAACAATCGAGCAAGTCACGTGGCATAGAAGCGGGCGAACGCTAAAGGCAACGTTGGCATGCGCATCAAATGTCTCATCGTCCCTACGACTGAATATGCGTAGTGGAAACTTTCCATCCGATTCTTTTTTACTGCAGAAGTTTAAGTTATGTCCATAAACTTTTATTAATTTGAATTTTGTAGCAAAGTTAAATTCGGTGCCATATCTGAGTTCCTCATGTATCACAACGTCACAGAACTTCGAGACAATGTTTGACATGTGCGTAGTTTCTCGACAGCGACGTTACGCTACGTACTCGTGTCGAGTGTTCATTCTTCACGTAAACTCGCGCTCTGGGTGCATCTGCAGTAGTTTCGCCTTAAATTAAGGCCCCTCGCGTTGCATTTTTCATTTACAAATCATAACATTAATTTAATTTGAAATCACAAACAAATTCTAATCATAGCGCTTTAACGTTAGACAAGTGTCTTAAAATTCATTCATCAATTTTCATATACGTATTATCTGATGGTTATAAAAGGCTAGTATCCATTTGTGATTTAATAAAAAAAATAGTATACTAATTACGTCATAATTATTTGTCAGATGTAGGTAAAATATTGTACCGCAGAACTATAATCATTAGGTTTAAAATAAATAATGAACAGTAATTACAGTATGGTTTCTGATTCCACAACTTAAATGTATGTTCACAATTTTTAAAAAAATAATGTTATCTATATATGAAAAATGAAATACACCAACCACCTCACGGCTGTTAATTGTAGCCTAAATACGCCGTTTCTAACATTAGAGAATCTTAAGAATCGATATTTGCTGGAAACAAGCATACGTTACAGTGTGGGTAAATGTCTTAGCTTGGCAAGGGCCGGTTTATCATTGTCAAGTTTTGTTCTGGTTTAAGTTCTGATTATTTTTTAAAATCTAGTTAGCGATTTTTCTGTTTCTCAATGTACGGTTAGAAGTAATCAGAGGTTAACTTTCCTTAACTGGTGGTTATTTTAAGCACAAGAATATGCTCCGATTACTTGCATGAACAGAGTTTTAAGGTTAAGATGGACATTTCAACAGGTATGCTCATTTATGCGAAAACTAAGTAATATGTAACACGCATTGGCATGAAAAAGTGTGAAAAATAATAAAAAACCTAATTCAGACCAATAATCGTAACGTCAATAAAAGTGAGATAAAATAAACTTACAAAATAAAAAAAAACTTAAGTTGTTGCTTCTCTGTCGTCACAGACGCAACACATTAAATGCGATTAAAACTTAAATAAATTAACAAATTTTCAATGGACCAATTTAGAGACAACTTATTAAAACAAATTGTTCAGCGGAAAATGTGTTAAGAAATGTTTCGATAAATATGATTTATCAGAAAAATATTTAGTAGCTTACCACTTTTTAGAAATATATACTTTAAAATTACACGTTATATGTTAAGAACTGATATAAATATAAAAAGAAAAACTGACAGATTTTCTTGCATAGTAGTATTCTTCCAGTTCCAGAGAAGAATTTATTTAAAAACGTGAAGTTTTAAATTGATTTTTGTAACGTGATCTGCCATCTAAACTCTGTGACATCAAACGAGGTAGGCATAGACGTTAAATAAAGTGTTCACTTCACGTGGACAACCTATATAGACAGACGCTACCACGCCGCGTGGCTGGACCACATGGTTACCAAACTGCTAATAAAATAATCCCCTCGCGGCCGGCCGCCCTAATTACCCCTGCACATCGTTAGAAATGTTTGAAAAAATGTCACTGTGTGTTTATTGTAACGAGTAATGATGCTGCAAGGCCAGTATTCGTGTTCCTATAGACGTTTTCGCGAACACGTGTTTAAAAACGTGTGTAATAATAGTGTTTATTGGAGATGGAAGGTAGGGTAGTTGTGTGTTGGGTCGAGACGCACCTCACCACGTCAAGGGTTCGCAGTTTCAGCGCGTGGTTGGTGCGACAGCGGGGTTAAACGGAACAGGTGTAGCGCTTCGTAAAATGGGACGGCGGCTGGAGACCGCGCCAGACCGCGGACACCTGTTAGTTCGTCGTCGGTTTGCGCGGCGCAGACTTGCGAGAACCTCCCCCTGGCACCTTCCATGTCGTGTCCACGTGGATAAGCCACGTGTTGCCCCAGCTGAACATGCTTGTTGTCGCCCGGGGTGTGGGGAAACATGTGGGTATTGTCCTAGCATTGTCTGGGATGTCTGGTATGTTGACTGTCGTCTCCCCGGGTAGGTAGTGCAGCATTAGAGGTACAGACCTAGCAAGTGTAGTGTTGTGACCTTGAACCTGTGTCTTGCGAGGCTATCTTCGCCACGAAGTACGCAGTCACAGGCGAGAAAGTCGCTACAACTTGCCAGTCTTGCGACCTGCACAGTCGCCAAGCGACCTGTCAATTAGGCTCTCGATGAAAGCAGGGGGAGGGGTTGATATCCTATTTTTTCTGCAGGGGCTAGCCTAAATAATTTTATATTCGTAGCACGGGAATGAGTTGTTGTATATTTACAATTTAAGGAAATAATACATTCAATTAATACAATATTAAAAAAAATTAGATTAAAAATATCCGAATTGTTTTCATATCAACGAAAGGGATTTGAGCTCCCGGGGTTTATTTCGACAACCCCTTTAGTGTATTCGCCAGCATCAAGTAACTATAGGGTCGCAGAACTCTCTCGCACGCTGCACTTTCATTGCACGTATGAAGAGTTGGGGGGTTGCTTGCAGCAAGTAGGCTACTGTGAACTACGTCGGCTCTGATATGGTGCACACACAATAGTGGGTTAGGCCTGTTACTACTTACTATACATTACATGGTTAGTATATAGAAGTAGGTCACCGTAAAGCGTGCACTTTTGAAGCTCGTGCCTGCAAGAACTAAAGTAATGCCAGTCGGAGTATTATACTCGGTATTTATTACTCGTACTGTAAGGGTCAGAGAAATAATTACAATTAACAGGGAGGTGTAAAAGTAGTGATGGCTTCAAAAGAGCTCGCTTTAACGTGAAGCTAGCTAGCGTGCAGAGCAAGAGATAGGTTAGTACTCACCGCTGGGGGCGGTGCATTCGGGGACGGGTGGAGGCAGGGTGCCGTGGTGGCGGCAGGTGCTGGCCGGGGGTGGCTCTGCCTGGAGGTCTGAGATGCCCTGGCGGCTGTGACCAGGGGAGGTGGTGCCCGGGGGCGGCTGGAGGCCTGGGGTGCCGCGGTGGCGGCGGCAGGTGCTGGCCGGGGGTGGCTCTGCCTGGAGGCGGTAACCCGGGGGCGGATGGCTGCCCTGGGGTGCCGCGGTGGCGGCGGCAGGTGCTGGCCGGGGGTGGCTCTGCCTGGAGGCGGTAACCCGGGGGCGGATGGCTGCCCTGGGGTGCCGCGGTGGCGGCGGCAGGTGCTGGCCGGGGGAGGCAGGAGCGTGCCGGACACGGCCGACTAGCGCGGCGGACGACGGGAGACTGGCGGGCCCGGCCAGGCAGTACACTGCAGTAGTGACTCACAGCGAGTGTAGAGTAGTGCGGGAGGCCTACCTTGTAGGGGCAGCGCGTGCCGCGGACCTCCTCTCTGCCCATGTATGGTTGTCGTCCTTGCACCCCGCCACGCCGCCACGTCTAGCTCGCCTTATTCAGTTCTCCACACACCCCCGTACATCAGCTGTCACCTACACTGCTAGCTCATGTACTTGTTGATTACTAGTCCCACGTGACCTCGAGGCACAAGGTGTAGGGGGTAGGAGTCCGCCAGGGCATTCACCGGGAGTGCTTACGGAAAACACTCACAAACCGAAATAAGGATGGCCGGAGCCGGTGATCGAACCCAGGTCTTGAATATGAGGCGAGTGTTTTATCACTGCTCCACCTCGCTCGCTAATAACAGAGATACGTATGCGATAAATAACATAGTGGTATGAAGCGGAACTATTGAAAAAAATCAATGTTATTACTTTTCCGCTAACATACATTTTCTCTTGTTCCTCATAAATATGTTTGGCGAACTGCTGTTGTAGTTTTAAACACTAATATTCGGTCGTGGCACTGAAAACTAGTTATTTGCCAGGAATGTAAGTTTTCCTCCACCTTGTCTTGTTGGTAGAACAAATATGATGCTAATAAAATGTCAGGTGCTGTTACCTGTTGGCTTGACGTGGAAACACAGTTAGTGTTCTCGCAAAATTGCACGTACTGTCCAGTATTTGTTTATAGCAAACACCTTAAATTAAATGTCGTTCTAAAAACGAATTGCGTATTGAATGCCAGCTGAGATACAACTTAGGATCCGACAGCCATCGATTGCAGTTCTCTGGACAAATTTGCGCGTGCTAATGTTGGTACAATTGAAATTTATGTTGGTTGACATGAAATAAATAAATTCATGTAACCTTCTCCTTATTTTTCTTTGCTACCACGTAAAGTAAATTGCTTAAGTAAATGAAATGGATACAAGGAAATTGTTGTTCTTCACGATCAGTCTTTCATTTGTATGTGTTTATTTATTTTCGAATTGTTTTCAGTGTGATACACGTTTCCGTGGGCTTTTACGCCCGACTCAATCCAATACGATCCCAATTTATGGTTAACGACCTTGAGACGCAAGTATACTTGAATCCCGTTTCCGTGAGAGTTTTCAAACCGGCAAGTGTTTTGAAACCGATTTCAAAACCACATGGAAACGTAGTATCTGATTATTGTAAATGTATATTTTTTTGGTAGTGATACTAGTAAGAAGTGATTGTTGATTGCCTTTACCACTTTCTTTCACATCTCTTTGCGGTGTAGATTTCTTTCATACCAGCAAAAATTACACACGTAGCTTACAATAATTTATCACTAGGTGAAAGGTTTTCATTCTTCGCCTCGCTAAGAAATCTATGTGTACTATCAACATAGTCTGCAAAAACACTAGCATATCGCACCGCCTTTTTGGTCGGATGAAAAATATTGTACGTCACTGTTGGACTGTTTCCAGACGAGAAACTAACGTTCGGAAGTGGCGTACCGGAAGTCTCATTGGTCCAGTCAGATTTGAACACACGAGTAACGAAGATAGAACATCGAGCCTGTAGAAATTACAATGTAAACTAGCTGTTAACTTCTCTTGCCATCGATCACTTTCCCTAATAATAACAATCTATACCTTAAATTATACGAAAAAAATCTTTACACCAACGGATTTCAGTCTTTTAGGATTCTCATGATCAGAAACAGTGTGTGAAATGCAAATGCACAATTGTATAAATAGTATCATGCCTGATTTAAATTAAATAAAAAAAACCGTAACATAAGATTTAAAAAATCGACTTCATTGCCTACAAGTAAAATCCTAGTCAAATGCTTTATTTTGTCAATATTTTATTAATTTTAATGTAATTGTTGGCACGTGGCGCGTGACAATGAAAATTATTTTATTTCGTTAAGTCCGTTATTTGTCGCTAGGTGATTACTTTAATATGCAACTGTTGACTTTCACACGTATTATGCAAGTTACTGAACGAGGTTGAAGTTATTCCTGTTTGGTTTCTCAACTGAGGTTGTGTCGTTACACGTCGAGTAATGGAACAGTGTTATGCGATTTTACACGCGATGGCATCAGTACAGGACAGCGGAACATTGCTCTGAACTACCACGAATGTTAGCTGTACAAGGACGAGGCAGCAGCTGGAGCCAACACGTCCTACAGGACAGCTCGGCTTCTGTACCGGCGCCTGCTCTGCGGCCGCGCGCGCGGGGACACCCGGAGGAAACACTGAGAGAAGCAAGGCCAACACTCTGAGGACGTGTCGTCGCCTATGTTCATGTTGGGAGCAGCCCTGTAGGACTGTGGCGACCTTCGAAACGGACGGAATTAATGGAAACTGCGATTTAATTTATTTCAATAGTCACCTCGCCGACTGGACTGGATTACTCACTCCACGCCTACTTCAGTCCGGTAGGAACGTGTTTAAATTTTACATTTGAATCAAGATTCTTCAGTCCACTCCTAGTTCAATTTGGACTAAGTTGTTACTCTAAACTTAGTAATAGAGGCTGTAAACATAGATAAGCTTCTTGATGAGACAGTCGGTACTCCAAGATTAGGCTGGAAATAGTTTAGTTATTTCTGGCTTAGTGCTCTTCCGATTATGTCAGCCACGTCACTGAGTCAACTTCAGGGTCTGAATCTAAATCTGTGAGTATTTATTAATTACCAGTGTTTTTCGCTGATTTGTGATGGAACTACTTCAGTTAGTAAATTCGGTGAATAACCATTAGTAGTTAGTTAATATTCAAAGATTTGTATTTAGAGTAAAAAAAAAATGCACATTTTCGCTATTGGCAACTACCATTAACTGTACAAGCGTAGTCCACCCGAGTGAACAAATAGTACGGATTTCCGGTCGGTTTAATATGTGAATTTTCAATTTATCATGTATTGTCACGCAAAGTTAGAAATACATACAAATGTTTGGTTATGTAATGTTTGTGACCCAGTCTTGCAAACGTGTTTTATTTTAATTTTGTTTGTTTTGTATGTTTTTGGGCAACTTTTGACGTACCGAAGTCAGACCTTGTGGAAATAGTGTAATTTAGTTGATGTGTAAAATTAATTGCGGCACTCTTGTTCTGCTGCGATTATTTATTTTGTCTGGGATATTTTCAACTGTTCCAACTTAAGTGCATGGGCGTCACCAGGAATTATTTCAAGGGGGGGGGGGGCAAAGATTTAGAAATTTAAGTTTAGCTATCATAAAACTAATGTATTATAAGCAAAAACTTTAAACTTTTTGCAGCGTCTGACGACACAGAACATTGTTTTGCAGCATTTGACGCAAATTAAGACCTTTTCACAGTGCCTGACACAATTAGTGACCTTTCTTTGTAGGGGTCTCAAAGTTCCAGGGGGGGGGGCAATTGCCCCCCTTTCCCCCCCCCTTCATGACGCCCATGCTTAAGTGTGGTCTGGGTCTCATAGTAGTTATCTTTGTGTGTGTATGTGTTACCAGTGTGATAATAGAGATCGGGTAATTTTACGAGTTGAATTAAATACTTTGGCAGACCTTTTTATGCTGGCGTGGTAAGTAGGTATTTTCACCTCCTTTTCGCGAATTATGTACCATATAGTCACGCAGTTTACAGAACATAAATTTTTTAAGGCTGTTTAGCGAGCAGTGAAGATATATTTATTTGTTTCAGAAGGAAAAAACATTTTTTGGTATTCTTAAATTTTTCCACTGGAAAACTTTCATCGAGAACAATTTTATTTCCTGTGTAGCAAATGTTTTTTTTTTTTTTTTTTAACGTAATGCGTGTCTTAAAATATATACAATTAACTGTACTATAAATATTACTGCTAAGTGTATTAATGCGATCACAGTTGTTTGTTACATTACTGTATACAGTGCTTTTAAACAAATAGTTTCTTTGCGGCAAGAGTACTTTGTAGTGGTTCTGTTTTATCAAATATATTGTTGCACAGTAAAATATACATAATAGCAAGGAAAGCGTTCTTAGAAAGGATGTGCCAGTTGCCTGCTCAGAATTCTGCAGTTCATATGAATGGAACTGAAGACCCATTATACAAGCAGCATGAGTTGACAGCTGTTTAAATGTTAGCATTGTCACAAATAAATTCCCACTATTTTCTGGTCTTCATATTTTTGTGTACATATTGACGGATGTTACGTATTTCTGCTCTGCCTTCAACTGAATAGGCCTACATGGCGGGAAGGAAATAAGAGGAACACGGCACTTAGATTACTGTGCACGTATATGCAGCTTTGCTTCATGGTTATTGGCCGAGTGTCGTAGTGTAGAGGCGTAAGATATTTGGCTGTGCCAATCAGAACAAGGTTAACTGCGACACCAGTCGTCTGTGATTGGCGGGTAGAACCCCAAGCTTTTTCTACGAAGCAGAGCTACATATGTGCACGTAAAGGCACTGGAATGAAGCGATGAAAACATATTTTCGCAGCAATGAAGGTTTTCCTACCAGTAATGGTGATGGGTGTTGTGTCCGAAGATAGGTTTATAACCGTGGAGGCCGCCGGGTGATGTAAACCACGACTAGATGGGGTGATTCTGTGGTGGTTCGCCATTGTCTTCCTCAGTATGTATATGAGAGGACAACAACACAACACCCAGTACTGAGCTCAGGGAGACAACTGTAAAAATTGACCTCCCTGGCCGGTAATTTAACCCGGGACCCTTCTTGGTTCACCAGTCAGGACTGAGCCAAGTGGCCGGACTCCCACCAATAAGAAACCTGCGATTATGAGGACCCAATCACGTCCTACCATGTAACTGACTGTACATTGGGACAACAAGACAGTGTAGCCTACATACAACTGATAATGATAGACAGTGTATAATGCAGTGCCGTCTAGTCTACCAGTCATTAAACTCCCGACATTTCCATCTCTGTAGCCATTATGCAAAACCAACATGCGATTGTTTTTATACTATTGCTAGAGAGTGGAAAATCGCGACAATCTGTAGTCCCTAAGTAGTCTCCAAGGCGCTCTGGCATGTTGTGCCTTATATGACTCGACGACGATTACTTGAAATGATTACAGACGAATAACAAACGCTCAGTGTCAGCGTACCAGTTTTCTCAGTGGTCCGGTTATACGGGAAAACACGAATAACGGAATAAGAACCTCAGACATACACACAGTCAACATTTCCTGCGATGTTACAATGTCATCGGAGGTAATATGTTTCTGTTTGAACACTATTCTGTGGCTGTCATGGTCACGTAGCGAGCTGGCGTGCAGCATACAGTAGTGACGTCACAAAGGTCAGCTGTGTGTGTAGTAGAAAGCGACGTGTATATCGGCGCCAGACCCCTACAGAGCACAAGTTGCAGGTCTGGACTACAGTTAGGACCTTCTCTCTCCTTCCCCTACCTCTCACCTCCACCACACCTACACCACAACATCCCACGAGACTACTTGCACCCAGTCGCTTCGGGTGAAATATATGATCTCTCTCAGTAACTTGTGAGGAATTTTCATTATAGAGACAACCGAGTGAAATTTAATGAAAAACTATGAATTTACTTAAGAAGCTGTGTTACCCGTTTTGCTGAAGTTATCAATTTTCTTCTAATAAATCAAGGGTACAATGAATGATTGATCAGTAAAGCCTCTTAACAGAAACATTACATGTTACGACTAGGCATGTATTCGTATATTTGATTGTTATGTAGTCTAAAAGGAATTTCGTGAGGTACCTTAAATGTTGAATTAGCTTAATTATTTCATAATTGCGCTTTAGTATTTCGAATACAATGTCCGTAAAGAAGGGTAATTAATGTAACTAGCTAAGTCTGTATTAAAATGTTTTCAAATAAATCTTGCCGAAGTCAGAGTCAGGGAGAAATGGAGAAAAATGAACAATGATTAGTGACTTGGGCTCTTGAGGGCGCCACAAACCACATGTTGCAGTGTCTTTGCGTAAATACCACAAATGCCCATTGTGTCAATGTATGAGGAGAAAGTACACTTGAAACGATGTCGGAAGGGTGGTTTAAAATTATCACGTTGATTAGGAAAATCATTACGAAGACCCATAAAATGGCTAAAAACTGCATTTCCAATCTGTTACATCTGTAAAACTACTCACGAGATTCGTGTGAATCTACTCTAGAAACATGCAATGGACTTAACTTTCCACCAATACAAAGATGGGATCACCTCTGGAAGTGTCAGTCAGGCGAGTAATCTACTATACCACTGCACGCCATTTCAGTGTCTTGCGGTAGAGGCGATACCGCACCAGATGAGCCGGTCAACATCGCCCTTGGCGCCGTTCCTCACTCACACAAACACACGGCTAGTAGGCGGGATGTTAGTCGTAGTCCCGTGTTTGTGCCATGAAGCTGCAGTCAGCTCGGTGAAGCAGAGACTGTTCACGGCGGGATAGTGAATGAACTAGACAGTAGGTTATAGAAGGAAGGATGAGGGAGGGATGGGTAAGTTATGAGAGGCGGCACAGCATCCAGTGGAGCGTGAATGTGTGAGGCACGGTCCAGCGAGCAGCAACATTAGCGCCACACGTTAACCAGGATGAAGTAGTCTACTCTCTCACGTGCTGCTAGTTTGTACCTGCATCACTAATAATTATTACAAACCTCGCTGACTGCCTCTCCTAGTCCTTATACTATGCCTTACTCTTGTGTTACCTAGGATAGACATTGTTTCTATACGTACCAACAATTCGCTCTATGTAAGAACGTACCAAGACAGGTGCAGCAGTGGTAAAACACTCCCCTGGTATTCGGGAGGAACCAGGTTCGAGCACCGGCTTCGCTCATCCTCATTTCGGTTTTCCGTTAATGACATGTCAAAGTTCAAACTAGCATAAACGGTTTTATGCTAGAAAGGGGAACCAACTGACTTAGAGAATTTGAATAATTCACTCTGAAGAACAGTGTCACTGGCTACGCCAAGGCACGTGTAAAAACATCATTGAATATTTTGTAGTTAAAAAATTTTCAGAAAAATAACACAATTTTATTTTAAGCATTATTTTTTTAATACAAAAAAAAATCGGTGCAATTTTTATACGTGTATTGGCGTAGCCCGTGACACGTTTCTTCGGTGTGAATTATTTCATTTCGTTCAGTGAATTTGTTTTCCTTTATAGCATAAAACCGTTTAGTGCAAATTTGAACTTGACATGCCATTAAAAAAACTATGAAAGCTAATATATATATATATATATATATATATATATATATATAAAATACAGTAAGACGTAGGCACAGTATATGTCAATAAAACAAACCATATCTAGTACAGACATAAAAATGAATAAAACAATGAAATTCTTCTTCTTCCAGTGAGACAGGACTGTACTTGTCTGTGGTATGTAGGCGCGTATGGTTAACATTGTTAACCTCTCTTAACACAGCGATTATTTTATGAGGCTGCGCATTTCGCGTGCCAATCACGAACAACTTAGCACCGGAAGAAATGAAATGCAGCATTGTACTCTATCTAACGACTTCCGCAGAACATATTTAGTCACAGTGTCATCGCCCGAGGTCGCACCTAGCACTACAGTCATGTATGTTGTGTGTATTGTGGGCGGATACTAGCACACTGCTGTGTTATCTAGGCCGCTCTGGGGTCTCAAGTTGTCCCGAGCATTATTACTTCATGTTTAAACCACTACTTAGATTCACGAGTTTGGCACGAAAAGATGATTGTTGGAGATGATGGTTTATAGCGGGGAAGCTTGACGGTTTGCAGGGTTTCAACTTATGGTCGGCATACCAGAACATTACTGGTATGTGGAGTTGTTACCCTATTTGACTGGGCCAATAATCCCACTAACATAATATTTGAACCATGTTATTGGTCTGCAGGCAGCTACGTATTGTCAAGACACGTGACACCCAATCATACATGTTACAAGAAATTACAGCGTTTTCAAGGATGTGTGTTGGCATCTATAATCTCCGCGATGTATCATCTTTAGAGATGATGGTTTATCGCGGGAAAACTTGACTAATTGCTAGGCTTCAACGTACGTTCAGCTTATCAAAATATTACTGGCTTTCGTTTGTACGTGGAGCTATTGCTGTATTTGACTGAGCCAATAAGAATCCCGCTATTGTAATACTTGATGCATGTTATTGGTCTGCAGATAGCTACGTTGTGTGTCAGACGAATCATACATATTGAAAGAAGCCACAGTGTTTTCGAGGGTATATTGGCACAAATAATTTTCGCGATATACCATCATCTCTAATCATCATTAAAGATGATGGAAAATCGCGCATATTATTTGAGCTGTCTCTTATTGGATGGTGTGTTTAGAGACGCAATAACTTGTGTGAAGACGAATCAGAGACGTTCTTCGTTAAAACAATTGTATTCTCGTTGGCCGAATTAAATGGGGCAAACATCTTCGAAGTCAAACGAGGGCCAACACCAAAATTAAAACTTCATTTATATGCTCATTACACTGGAGTATAGCAAACAGTCAACTTTTCCCGTGACGTACCATCATCTGTAATTATTGTTTGTCTTTTGTTTCTGAGTCTTACATACACATCGGCAACTGTGCTTCATGGTTATTGGCAGCGTGTTTGTTCAAGACATGTCTCTCGCTTGACTGGTGCAAACAATGTAAGGTTATTGTGCTACCATGGTCTGTGAGTTACCAGTAGAACTACGAGGCAATTAACTAAGCGACGTGGCACAGTGGTAACATGTTGCACTCGCATTCGTGAGGATCCGGGTTTAATCCCCGGCTACGGTCATCCTTATTTAGGTTTTCCGTGGTTTCCTAAGTCGTTCTAGGCGAATGCTGGGATGGTGCCTTAACAAAGGCCATGGCCGACTCCTCTCCCAGCTGCCTATCAAGTTGAGTGTCACAGTCTGTAATGTCCTAGCTGTCGACTGGCCCACTTATATTACCCAAGACAAGTGATAGCGTAAAACATCCTCTCGCTGAATATGAAGCAAAGCTGCTGAACTGCACACGAGCCATTGAAACCAAGAACTGCTCGAGTCTTTTAGCCACAAAATCGTGTCTGTACTAATTGCTGTTTGCGTAATCAGTTTATATTATGTCAGTAAATGTTTTTCAATACAAAATACATACGGTTTTAGCTAATTATGTAATGTAAGAATTCGCATTAATGAACTACCTAATCTGAAGCGTTTTCGTCTAGAAAAATTAGGCAGCATAGCAAAGATAATTTTAACAAAACTGTGAAAGAGTTGTAAGATACCTGATGACGTTTAAGAATAAAATAATAATTAACGTGCATGCAGTAGAAAGGATGGATCATGCATGGCATGTCGTGAGTTATGTTGGTGCAGTTGTAACGTGATGCATAGACTGGGGGGAGGGGGGGGGGCATGTCGCAGGCAGGGCGGTACACTGCGGGGTGCTGGCGCCAGGCGTCATCTCCAGTTCCTTGCACACTCTCTCTCCCTCCCTCTCTCTCTCTGCGTGATGTGATGCTAGTCTACTCCCACTACCCAGGCGCCTCACGCGTCCTTCTACCGCTCTTCTCTACTGTCACACTCACACTTCTTCTGTTCTCTCTACGTACCTGCTGTAATTTTACAACTGCATGTCTCTACGTCGGTTCCTCCCCGCCACCTCCGGCAATATTATCAGGGGCCGCCGTGGCCGAGTGGTCAGACCATTCGCCTCCTACCAAGGCGATCCGGGTTCGATTCCTGGCTGGGCCGGTCCCCGGATTTTCCCATGTAGGAATCGTGCCGTGTGATACCGCTGGTCGGCGGGTTTTCTCGTGGATCTCCCGTTTCCCCCGCCCTTTCATTCCGGCGCCGCTCCATAGTCACGTCATGTCACCCCTCACCAGAGCTGAAGACCTCGATGTTGAGCGCTGACCAAAATCTCTCTCTCTCTCCGTCCATCATCCGCACGGTCCTGGCTGCATATCAGCTGCAGCTTCTCATACATCCCTCGTGTGTATATATGTGTGTTTGTGTGCGTGTGCGAGCACATTCACGCTACACGTCGCCTTATATAATACTAGCAGAGTCTTACCAGCCTGTACCGAGATCGCGTCACAACTGATACTTCTTCTGAGCCAGATGGCCACGTGATCCTCTTTTGTGCACACTGACATGGGCTACGTAATAAAGCATTTAGAAAATATTCCATCAATTATTTTTATATAAAAAAATTGTTGCATTTACAATTGTTTCTGTACTGTGTTGATTATTTTAAAACCTTAAAAATTTTATGTTGTGGGTTTTAAAATGTTTTATTGCATAGTCCATGGAATGTTAGTTTCCAGTGAATTATTTCCTTTAAGTAGATCAATTAGTTTTCACTATTTGCATGACAGCGTAACAAGCAACTTTTGACTGTGGCTAATCGTTATGAGAAAACTATGAGAGGTAAAATTATTTTGTAAGAGGGAAATGTACTCGCAAGGATCATCTACAAATATAACACTATTTTATAAAAATATAAAATTATGATTTTATCTCACTTGAACACCCTGTAGGGTTCTCCTTACAGCGCTCCAAATTCGTTACAGTGAGTCTATTATTTTTATAACGAAATTGTTTAACGCGCATTATGTTTGCATACCTACGAAATGAACACACACTAGAAACTATGTCGCTGTAGTTTTAAATAATCGGCACATTTTTAGACACGTAATTTTCGAGCTCCTAAAATTGACAAAAAAAAGTTTTCCCAGGACTGCCGTATCTGGCAAAATACAACCGAACCCTAAAAGCACCATAGAAACGAACGTTAGACTTTGAGCCATGAAATAATTGTGGCAACACTTAGTCCACAGGAGAGAGGATAATGGTCAAGCACTGCACGCCAGCTGGGCGGCTTGTGCGGAAAGGCGACAATTAGAGGCACGGAAATTTCGCGAATTCATTTCAGACTAAGTTAGACTTCAAACTACTGATCAAAAAAGTTACTCTCGCATTTGGACTACCATTTATGAAAGAAGTTCTCGAATATAGGAAGGACCAAGACCAAGCCTACATAAAAACACTCCACTGGCGGACACTTTACCTTATTTGACGTTAAACTGGCCATTCGCTGGAGCACCAGCCAATGAACAAGTAGCTGAAGATATAGTGTACACAGGATTGTGGAGTTCAACCGTTTGGTCGTTAAACTCGCTACATTTCCAGGTCTCTAACCATCATCTCCAGGAATGGTATCTTAACAATAACTAGAGAGAGGTGCGTCAATTTAGCGGATTCACCTGGCAGCAGTCTAGACTTGTCAGTCCTATACACCCACTGGCCACACTCGATTATCTATTGGCTTATAACCGTACAAGCAGGTAGCAAGCGATAGCACTTCGCATTATTTCCTTATTTACTACTGGCTTGCAGTAGTCAAACGTGTTTCGTAACAGCCGCCAGTCAGTCACAGACATGACAATGAAGTATACATAATTGGCGTTCAACCTGACCTGGAATGTATCTGCGAAATTTACATGCCTCTAGCGATAATACATTACATACGCCGGTCAGCGACACCCTTAACACTCATTACATTTTCCGTCTATCTAAGGAGGGCCATTAAGGCGATGCTCTCTTGTTTATAGTATTTTTGCGACAGTTATTTGTTAGCTTAAACGAGAGCAAATATCAACAGTCTGTTTGGCAGTTTTATCTAAATAGTTTTTGCCGAGATAGCCAATTTATTTAAAACAAAAGATTGTACGGTTTCGAATGAAAAGTCAGCTAACCAGAATTTCGTTAATTATATAATTAGGTAAAACCATACTACTTACTGCGTTAAAAAAAAAAAAAACAGCCTACCTGGTGAAAACGATTTTAAATAAAACTACCGGACAGTTTTTTGATATCTGCTCTCATTTAGGCGTAAAAATTTAACACCGCTAAAAATGTAGAAACAAGATAGAATCGCCTTAAGGAGAATGGCGTACGGCCATTTTATATTTACAGTATTTTCTCCGCTACGAACATTGCTAGAGGCGTATCGACATTTTAGACATTTCGTACCCGGAATGTTTGTTTTTGGCACCTTTTTATATTGTTATCTATTGAAATGTCTTCTATAATATCTGACATTTGTTGGAAGATAAGAAAGACTGTGTTATGTCTTACTTTCGAACACATACAGACTATGCAGAAGTAATTTGTAACAATGTAAGGAGGTGTAGTAGGGTAACATTCAGAGTATGTAATGTAAACGATGTCCCACCTTCAGGAATACTTGAGGCGGATATAATACTGTAAATTAAAAATGCCGTTCTCCTTCCACCTTAGCTAGTTAGCAACGAGCAGAGGAAAATATAGGTGGTGCGGCAAACTTGTATGAGACGTATAGTTAAATGTTCGCGTGTAACTTGGCAGTAGAGTATTGGCATAGCTGGTAACACAGGGGCTGCGCCAGTTAGCATCAGACAGGAGGTAAGCATAGTTCATTATGACGCCGAGCAAACATGTACTGGGTGCTAATGACACGACAGGCGGCTGCAGTATATCGAGTCATGTAGTCTACACCGTGTATTACCTCTGGAATATTCAAGCGCCATAAGTGTTGATTTGCCGTAGTAATTATAGCGGTCCTCGTCTGATAGGTTAAATACGCATACATGACTAGCAAGGACTGGTTGGTCTGCCGTCTCTACTGCACTGCCGAGGCATACTTCTCTACAGTTCATTCCTCTGCTTGCTCTGCTGCGCCGATGTTACAAGTTACACGCTAGGTAGTTCTTTCACATTGATGCACACGAGAAAAGTATTTTGTCGGTTTCCACCCTGCAAAACTAAAACAATTTGCTGTCGCCACTAAAATATTATGGCCACCAGAAAATTATTTTGTTGTTACTACAAAATAATATTTCAGGGAAGACTTCCTACAAAATTTTTCTGTCAGTGCAAAAAACTCAAAAATTTTTTTACGGAATACTGAAGAAAAATGCAAGACTAGAAGCAGCTGTACGATGCACAATTCTTTGGGAGTTTTGAAAAATATCGTACCGTTAGTTTGCTATATATATATATATATATATATATATATATATTTTTTTTTTTTTTTGTTTAATTACATAGCAAAATTCGTGATATTGGGTGCAAAATTCTGAAAAAATAAGGGGCTTATAAGAAAAATCTTTTGATATATACACAGTAAAAAAATTCGTACGTTTACAAGGCAAATCTCGTAAACTAATATTATAACATTATCAGTCATGTAATAGAAGTGAGATGTCAGAAACCTTTTAAAGTGGTTACAAATATTGTGGACACCTAAAGGAACTAGTAAAATAAATGTTAATTAGCAAATTTTCCGATTTGAAACAAACTAAACCTAGGAGACCTTTCACATTTTACAACACATTTTGTATTTTTACAAAAAAAGTTTTTGGAAACTAGTTTCCAAAAAAAATCGTGTAACACTACAAACAATTGTTTTAAAGTGAACCAGATGTTAGGTGTAATTATACAAAATGTGTTTGTAGATCTACAGAAATGTTTGTGAATATACAAAGACATTTGTAAAAGTACAATTTTTTGTAAATTTCACAAAACATTTTTGTAATGTTACAAAAACAGTGGAAAATGGTTTCCAAAAAAACAGTTTTTTACTGTGTATGTGACAAAACACTAACGATTCTTGGATATGAAAATTATGTTTCTGTAACGAAAAATATTTCCCGCAATCACTGTAAAACTACCGGGTATCGTGTTAAGGTTGCGAGTGCATATTTCAGGCTTCTATAGATCTGGTAAACCTGGCATTATCAGAGAAATTGTGGCTACCTGGGAATATTAGGGAGTGCCAGGGAACTTTGGTCTGTCTAGGAAATTTCAGGGAATTTTCTCGTCTGCTTATTTTTAGCTTCGGTAAAATTCCTAGGATGGAAAATTATGGAAGTGTTGTGAGCATTGTATTATTTTAGTTCAAAACTTACACTCGTGTCGATGTGATTATATCTGATTGTCAGTTTTGTTGTTATTTCTGCTGGGCTTGTGTCAAGTGTTGTGGCTGGACAGCACATAAGTATCAGAAATGACTTAAAATATTTATATTTACTGGAAAATACGTTGAATAAATTCACAAATAGCTGTTTTCATGCTTGTGAAAAATCAGGGAAATGTTTTATTTTCTGCCCGGGATGCCAGAGAATAATCAGAGAATTTTATGTTACGAGAATTGTCATCACTCAAGCAGTAATATTAACTCCGCATGGCTACAATCATCGTGGATAGAGGCCGTATCTAAGAGTGTTTAACGTGCAGTTTTCACAGACAGGAAATATTCGCGTGTTCACCGACCCGTAGGTTAATTCTTAACCAAACAGCGGCTGTTCGCTATCATAGTGATACAGCATTATTGTGCCTGCAGTCAGTTTATTTTCTATTATTGGCTCGGCGTCCTCAACGAGATGTGAAATAAAGCAAGACCCAACTGCAGAAAGTGACACGAATTTATAGTTGTGTCGAAAGTAAAACGCGAATGTTTCTATGTCGTAAGCAATTCCTTATTAAAGTGCGACTTTCATGAAGAGAGCGTACATGAAGGTAGCTAAGGCTCGGTTTCAGTCGCCATATTGAATTTTATTATTTTTCGTTTTTTTTTTTTTTAATTCTAATAAGAACAATGTTAAATGTGCGACTGTACCGCAAATTATATTTACATTACATTGCAGTACAAACATCGCTATTTAGCTGTTAACACATAGGCCTAATTATGTCGCAATCTTCATCACGGTTATTGTATATTTTATTTGTATCAGATATTTTTTTCTTATTTAGACACAAAATGTGACTAAATTAGACTCTTATGAAATTTTTTTATCTCTCGTAGTTTTCGCATAATGGCTTGTTAAAGTCATATTTTGCAAGTTTCCGTTTTAATGACTACACTAAAACCAACTGATAAACCAAACTAAAAAAAAATCACAGTGAATAAAGACATTGCAGGCTACAATGTCATTCTCATAAAATTAAAGAATAAAAATTATTTGTATCTAAAAAAAATATTGAATATTTTAATTTTTTATTTTCAGGTTCAGCATTTTTTTTTTAAATTCAAATAATTTTTATTCTTTAATTTTATGAGCATGTCATTGTAGCCTGCAGTGTCTTTATCCACTGTGATTTTTTTTAGTTTGGTATATCAGTTGGTTTTAGTGTAGTCGTTAAAACGGAAACATACAAAATATGACTTTAACAAGCCATTACGCGAAAAGTATGAGAGATAAAAAAATTTCATAAGAGCCAAATTTAGTCACATTTTGTGTCTAAAATAAGAAAAAAAATATCTGGTACAGATAAAAATATAAAAATGGTGATGAAAATTGCGGTAGACCGCGCCCTTAAGTAAATAGAATTTGCAGTATAGTCGCCGATTTCACATTTTCTTTCTCAGAATTCCCAAATAACGAAAAATAATGAAATTCAATATGTCGACTGAAACCGAGCCTTAAACAGGAGCGAGTAGACTTTGTGTCAGCGTTAGTAAGCACGCTCGCACGTGGGTGTTGTGATATCGGTCGCTGATTGGTGATTGGTCCGAGTGACCTCCTCTGACGTCACGAGCCGGACTGCCGCCGCATGTATGCTGTGTCGCGTCACGTCATGCCAACTATTCTAGGCGAGACTAATGCCTGACAGGACTCTGCTGCAACCTCTCACTTTTGGCTCAAATAATTATGTAACAACGTGTTTCATTGTTTTGCGAGCACAACCTCAACTCCACTGCGCGGTTATTGGTCCAGTGTTTTTGTTCAGAGGCCAATCAGGCAGGGGCGTCATTTCAGGTTTTTCTAGGGGGGGGGGGGGGCAAGATTTTGTTTTCCGGCGACAGTGACCTTGTTGCATCTTTTTTATTAATTAAGCATGTATAAATTTGGTACTTCAGTAATAAAACTTCTGTTTTATGTGCTTCAGTTACCGTTATTTAAATTAAAAAATACAAAAAAATATATTTATACATATAAAATTCCAATTTCAGGGGGGAGCATTTGCCCCCCCCCCCTCCCTGTGGCCCCAAATGACGCCCCTGCAATCAGGACAAGGTTACTGCGACACCACACGTCAGTAGATTGAGTGTAGAACGTAAAGACGCTTAGAGTTAAAACCGTCCAAACACCAACCACGAAGCAGCGATGCACATGTGCATATGGCGCATTGAAACAAACTGCTGCAAAGTCTTATCTCCAAAAATGAGTCGTTCTATGTATTATACATTTGTAACAATTTCATTAAATACAACAGCGGAGCAAAAAATAAATCATCGAATGAATTGTAATAACACACAAGTGAAATACATTTGTTGTAAAATAAAATGTCAATTCTCAAGCTTCGACATCACGTAAGCTCACAATTTATTCGTATCGTGTTTTTTTCTTCGATATTTTGAACACCATGCGTGCAGTTCCACTTCCCTGTGTTTTTTGGTTGCTCTCTAAGAGAGAACAATTTCGCAAACTCGTTTGAAAAGTTAAGATTTCAAGCTTCCGTATTCGTTCATATTACTATCACTATTTCCTCGAGGACTTAACCAATAGCGTCGCATGCATCGCCTCTTAGATTTCCGCTTCACACACAAACTTACGCTTCACCAGGCGGTCACCTTACGGAAGGAGAGGGGTGCATGTGTTCATAAACATTTCATGACGTGCTTTGTATAATCTCGGTGAGGGGGGGGGGGTAGTGGGTAGTGATACCAGCCTGGAGTTTTGTGGTGTTATCATCAAGTGGCTATGTTAACTATAGGCTGTTCGGGATACTGAACACTCAAACAAAACTCTGCTTAAGTTCTATTTTCAGCCAATTCGTATATTTCCGCGTGTAACGGCAAACGACGGGATGTTTCTAACCTCTCTGGACACGTCACTTAATGTTTGCTTGTGTAAGTTGAATTGTACAGTCGGTAAGGAACTTAATATATAAAATACAAGTATGTCAATTTTATTCATTTTGTTTCAATATCGTTGTATTTAAATAGGGAAATACACGGAAGTATATTACGCAAATTCGCTGCCAACCTTACAAGCAGCAAGGCAACTATTGTTAATGTTAATTATATGGAGTAACGGCTAGTGATGTTTTTCAACGGTTAACATTTTATTGCTCACTTTATTCGGAACGACGTATAGTAGATAAGTAGTGCGTGAGCTGCTTATAAAGATCTGGCTGTGGTGTAGTGGTTGTTTGAGACAGTAGCGAGCAATGATACAGGAGGAAGAGGGAAGCTGTACCGTGTACCAGACAACACTCTCTGTACCTCAGTCTTGTATGTTATATGCGGGTCACGTCACTGCTTGTAGGGACAATCCTGCTGCCATATATGTCCAGCCTGGCCGCCATGCATGTATGCCTGCCCACTCTTGTTGAAGCTGCTACGAGAACATGTCTAGGTCAGGTCTGTCTTACCTAGACTGCGTGTCTGTCCTCCCCCACCCTGCCCTACACTCTGCAGACACAGCCCTGCAGTCTCGTCACCCTCACCTCAGCACTTGTAACTTACTCCGGTCTGACGTTGCTGCGCGGAGAACATCAACACACATGCACCGAGCCCAGGTGGCGCAACGGTATCTCGTATGTCCCGGGTTCGATCCCCGACTACGGCCATCTCCCAGCTCCTGTCATTGTACCAAGTTGTGTATCGCTGTCTGTACATGATGCCTCGTAGATTGACCGCTGTCGTTACCTGCGGTAAGTTACTTGACATGACAAATAACATTGCTAGTTACAACTGCATTTATGAGGAGTTCACGCACACTTTCTGCTCGACCGTTCCTCAACACGTGTTTTATGTCATACCAACGAGGAGAAAATATAATAAAACTTTATGTACTGACTTGAACGACTTGTATTACTGATTTGACCAACCAGTAGCTGCCTAGATTAATACAATATTTTGTATCAACATTTTCATTTCAATACAAAACATCGTATCACTATAGGCAATCACTAATTGCTCAAAATAGTAATATAAGTACTTCAAGTCGTTATTTTTGAAGAGGAGGGGGGTGTAGGCGGGGTACGATGTCTTAGTCCATGGTTGTCCTCCTCATACGAGAATTATTTATAGTTATATTCCAGCCAAACATTCTCCTTCATGGACTTTGGAATAACGTGGATAGCCGAAATAAGGTTGGCAGCATCGGGAATATAGCCCGCGTCCTTCCGAATGTGAGGTGAGTGTTTGATAACACAGTTTCACCTCGCTTTGTTTGCCAACTTAACTGTGTAGAAGGTGGAAACTCCCAGAAGTAGTTGGGGCAGTCAGTAAAAAATAAACTTAGCTCTGCCGCTGACTTTCGTAGTCTCAGCCGTGTAGTAAGTGAGCTGTGTGGAGGGGAAGGCTGGGAAGGAGAAGGAGGGGGAAGTGGGTCGTAAAATGAGAGAGAGAGAACATGTTTACTCAATGGAGAGAAGGAGAAACAAGGTGGATGTTGTAGTTGTAGGCGATGACCTTTGAAACTGCGACCTGTCGCACCGGCCTAGCCCCGCCTATTTCAACTACTGCAGCCGCGACTCTTCCTGGGTTTGAGTCCCGCCTCAGTCTCCGTGCATACCTCGTGACACTTGTTCCTGTTTCTTTCGTCCCGTAACCTCGGCAGTATTGCCCAGTGTTCATGAAAGTATAAGTATGTTACAAACTTTGCGTGAACATTCCTTGTAAACATTATGTGGTGCTAGTTTGTAGCTGGAGCAAATCTTAAAGCGAGAAATTCACGATTGAAAACTGACATTAAAATCAATTTGTCATGATAACTCAAAGAAAGAAGACACAAATAATGAACTACTGGATGTGTTTTAGTAATAAGATGATCTGCGGTATGCAAAAAAAAATTCTTTCAAATACCGTTCACAGTTATTAGATAATGGCGTTGGTCAATTTTTTTAGGCATATAATTTTTTCCCAGAGCTCTTAAATGACTGTATAGCAGGAAATGCCGTTTGAACAATACGGGTGGCCTCGTCGCGACGCCCTCGAATTAAGACAAAAAGGTGTAATTGTATATTTGTACGACGTAGTGATCGTTTATTGACTTTACTTGTGACTGCATTTCCCACTTGTAAAACATTGTTAGCTCTCATAGTCTTCTCATAACTGCATGACGAAGTAAACATTTGCAAGTTACGGGAACATTGGAATAACAAAAGCAAGTGATTAACTCAAATGAAATAATTTAAACCGAAATGAGATATTACGGGCTACGTGCTTAGAGATGATGGTTTATCGCGGGAAAACTTGACTGTTGCTGGGTTTCAACACACGTTCAGCTTACCAGTAGATTACTGGCTTTAGCTTGTACGTGGAGCTGTTGCCCAATTTGACTTAGGCAACAATAATCTCGCTATTGTAATATCTTATGTCTGTTATTGGTCTGCAGACATCTACGTTGTGTCAGACGTATATCAGCCAATCATGCATGTCAGTAGAAACTACAGTGTTTTCAAGGCTATGTTGGCACAAAACATTATCGCTATATACCATCATCTCTACGTATGCTAAAGGATTTTAAAATAGAAAATGAATTTCCCTTGTACTTAGAAAAAAATTGAAAATGGTGGCAGTTTACTTCATCTATGGCAATTTTTTTTTAAAGGCAAAAGGGCGTTGTTGTGTGTTTTTAAATACTTTAGCAATTTCCCACAATATCTATATTTCAGGGCAATTAATTTATTTTAAATACGTTTCTTGGTTTCTGTTGTTCCTATGTCCCCGTAACGTGCAAATTCCGACTTAGACATGCCACTATAAGAAAACTTTATTAGCTAATAAAAAAAACAGTCACAAGTAATGTCTATATTTGCACGACACGCTATTGATTTTTTAAAGTTATGAATTTTTGTCACGTGAACACCGTTAACCGTTTGGAGGAAACGGAAGCAGGAAACGTGGTACCTTACATGTAAGCAACACGTGATACGCAGGAGATTAGAGCAGCCCTGTGATTTAATTAAAGTTAAAGACATTCAAAACAATTTTCACATAGATGAAGATCTTGTTAAATCTCACCCGGAATGTCGTCATAGAAATAGTGGCTCGACTTAGCAGTTTACACTGTTACTCTAAGTGCGTTCGATATAGAAGTCTGTCAGATGTGCGGTATGGCGTCTTGCCATTGTTCGTTGGGTTCTCTCCCCGTAATAGCTTTATTTATTATTAATTACCTGTTGCTCATCCCATGTTTTTTAGGCCGATTATAAGGCTCAACCACTTTGAGATTTGCAAAACTTCCATCTTAAGTAGTTCAATTTATCTTCAGAAATTCGTGAAAATATGTATTTACATATTCAATACCTTTTAAAAAAACTAAATTTTTCCAAAGAGAATATTTACTAACAAAAGTTTTTCACAACATTTTTTCGGTACTTCAAATTCCATTTCAGTAGTAACATTAACACTGAAAATAATATTAATATTTATAAACTACGGTATCATTTTTAAATTTCTTAAAAAAAAAAAAAAAAAAGGTAGGAACAAAATTTTTGCTAATTTTTTATGGCGAAAAGTGATTTTAATAGGGATAATTAATAAACATTTAAGAAACATTTTGAAAAAAAAAAAAATTTCTGCAAACTTTTCGGACACCCCATTCTGCACTGTTGCCTCCCCCCCCCCCCCCTGTGTTTATATTTTTTTTGTCAGCAACCTTCACGGACGCACTCACAGCTCCTAACCAAAGTTTCATCGTGATCAGATGTTTGGTATAGGAAGGCATACCTTACAGACGGACATTCATTTGTATACACAGATCCATGTAGCGTATTTATCAGCCGTTCCAACGTCAAGTGTGTGGCATGCGGGCAGGAACGTGCGCGGCTGTGCTGGGCTTCTGTAACACCAGCTGTTGTGTGGCCTGGCTCAGCACATTCCTGCACGCGGCTGGCCAGCCGGTGTTCCCACGCCCGTCTTCTGCTTGCAGTGCACTTGTGAGCGCGGCCATTGCTATAGTAGGCTGCACTCATAAGAGATGGTAATAATTGGCAGGTTCACTGACCAGTAAGCTAGCCTCCAAGAATATATGTTTACTGGAGCAGACAACAGTTGATTACTAGCTGCAAGCTGACACAGTGATAGCCTACCACATTGTTGTAGCTAGAGGCACGAGTATTTCACGTATTCATCTGACAACAGCGTAGACTTCTCAGACCTATACACACACTGGCCAAAGTCAAATATCCATTGGCTTCTAACCGTAACACGTGTTGCCACCACGACTTGTTTCCTTATTTATCACTGGCTTGCAGTCGTCAAAGATGTGTTAAAACAGGTGTCGTCTAATTACGGAAGGAGTAGAGAAGTATACAATATTGGCATTCAACCTGACCTACAATCAATATGCGAAATATTATTGCCTCTAGTTATAGCCCACGACTTTTTTGGCGAAAAATTTAAGTTAGCTAGTTATTGCACTAAGCTGACGATATGTAGCTCTGCTTTGTGGCCAGTGATTGGCGGTTTTTAACGCTCAGGTTCTCGGGGTTGTACCCGCCAATCACAGACGTGTGTTGTCGCAGTAACATTGTTCTAATTGGCTCAGTCAAATGAGCGACGCCTATGCAATATCAAAATTCATGGGCTCTACACATTATTGAACCTGCATTTCGTTGTTTTATTATTTGCTGTGCGTCCTCCAAGTTGTGTCAAATAAGTCAAGAGCCAGTAGCCATTGTGATATTAATTTACAGTTTTTTGAATTCTAACTTGTCGACAAATTAAAACGCGAGTTTTTTCAAGCCTTGCGTGTAGTAAATACAGTTAAGACTAAGGAGAACATGATGTCATATATGTCCAAAATGGTCTCATGTTTTATCATGTTCCAATATATTTTCCCAACATAAATTTGTAATTGTGTTCAGTTAAATGTGTTGCATTTATACTTTCTTGAATGTATGTGTATCCATGCGATATCACTTTTTTTTCCCGTTGAGTGAGAGATTTTGGCCAGCACTTAACATCGAGGTATTTAGCGCTGGTGAGGGGTGACATGAGGTGAGTATGGAGCAGCGCCGGAATGAAAGGGCGGGGGAAACGGGAGGTCCCCGAGAAAACCCGCCGACCAGCGGCATCGTCCGGCATGATTCCCGCCAGGAATCGAACCCGGATCATCTTGGTGGGAGGAGAATGGTCTGACCATTCGGCCACCGCGGCCCCTTTTTCCCGTTGAAAATTTTAGTGTGCGAATGAAGTCAGCTGTTCCCAGGAAATCAATGTGATTTTTTTACATTTGTTTTTCTGTAATAAATATATGATTATATTGTGTGAGAGTTGTGGTATGCTCGCCTAAAAGTATTTATATTTATAATTACTAGAGCCACGATTTTATGGCGAAAATATTTTTGCAACATTTGGTTTCAATGCGTTATGTGCACATCTGCAGCTCTGCTACATCTTCTGTGATTGGATTATGTTACTCTCTCTTGCCTTGGCAAATTACAACGTACAGAGTCACAATAATCTTATTGTGGTTGGTACAGTCAAATGTGAGACGTGTCTGAAGAAAGACACGCTGCCAATAACCATGAAGCAAGGCTGCCGATGTGCTCGTGAGACACTGAAACAAAGTGGTGAAGAAAAATTTTCGCGACAAAATCGTGGCCGTGGTCATTAGAGACCCAGAAATATGGCGGGTTCAACGACTTGTCGACTTGACTACACAGTCGTGTGTACACTATGTCTTCAGATACTTGTACATTGTAGACTGCTCCAGTGACTGGCCAGTTGTACACACAGATCACTGACATTAGCACGCCAGTCAAATAGGGACTTGCTAGTAACGGCAGAAATGAATATAGCTAGGGACCCTGGTTTTTCGCGAAAAGAATTTTGCCCCACTTAGTTTCGGTGACTTACGTGCACATCTGTAGTTCTGCTTCGTGCTCAGTGATTGGATATTTTAACTGACACGAGTCTTGAGATTCTACCGGCAAGTCACATACGTGTGGTGTTGCAGGACCGGTATTGTAATTGGCTCAGTCAAATGAGATACAGCTCTTCACACAGACACGCTGCTAATAACCATGAAGCAGAACTGCAGATGTGCACGTAATCACTGAAACAAACTGGGACAAAATTCTTTCCGCGAAAAAACAGGGTCTCTGAACATAGTACATTGAAGCCTAGCAAACTGTCAACTGTACACCGTCCTTACAGTGGTTCTTGGAAACGTTACAGTGTAGTCAAGTGTACAAGTCATTTAACTCCTGTCAATAGTCACCGTTAAGCTGGATTCACAACCACCACGTGGCGTTCACGTGGTTCGAGACAAAGTCAGAACTTAAAAAAAAAAAAAAAAAAAAAAAACCGCTCTAAAGTTCTATTTTCATCCAGCTCGTATGTTTCCGCGTGCAACGGCTAAACACGGGAAATGTCTAACCTCTATGGACACGACACTTGATGTTTGTGCGCGTAAGATCAAATTTCCGATCGAAAGGAACCTATATAGTTTGATATAAAAAGTTCACTAATTATGTAAAATACAGTACATGTATGTCGATTTCAGTTGATTTTATTTAAGTATGGCTGTATTGAAATAGGAAAATACATGGAAGTATATTCGGTTAATCACTTTCAACCACACAACAAGCAGTGAGGGAACTACACTTAATGTTGAATTATATGCAGTAACGGCTAGTGATATTTATCAAAGTTTAAGTTGTTAGTGCTGACTTAATTCCGAACGACATATGGAAGTAGAAACGCTAAGGTTGCATGTAAGCATTCACAATCTCGCGTAGCGCGTGTATGTACGTGACAGAGCTGATCAACTTGTTCCGTCTTACGCTATGTATACGTTTGATGGTGGTGGTGAAGCCATCTTTAAAGTGGCCTTAAGGAAGTAACGGTACATTTAATTTAAGTAGTGATTTTAGCAAATTATCTCCTTTATATCGTCAATTATTTTAAAGGTTTCGTTTCAAAACAGTTCGTGCAAAATATCGGCATATTAACTAACAAAAACAACTGCTGAGCAGGTATACATTCTGTAATATTATGAATCCAGTACCAAAAACCTTACGTACTTGCGTGCCTACGTACGTATGTTAAGTGTGGCTGTGAATCCTGCTTAAGGCTCCACTAGCGTTGGCACAATGAATGGTAGAAGACTGTGTACTTAGATATGGCAACCTTGCCAAGAAGGTTCAGTATAACAACACCATGATCGCTCCTACTACAATGTTCCTTGATTCGCTAGTCACCCTGCACTACATACCTTCTTGTGACAGGTTTTCATATCTGCGACCACGGACTTCTTGTGGGGACGGCTATGTCACTATGTAACAATTATTTGTACATTTACATCAGTGCACAGGAGTGTTAAGAATGTAGGTATGGTAACATTGTTTCCCATATATTGACGGTAGCGTGTCTGTACATGCGCAGGAAACAGCGTTAAATGTGTCTAAATGTTACCAGATGTGAATAGTAGCAGTGGTAAAATTTTTTTTTATAATTACAATGTTAAGTATGAGGCCATGCTGCCTCTTTATATTTTCGTGATAGTTAATTTTTGAATATAAATGCGAACAGATGTAAAATATGTTTGACAGTGTGAAGAAATTATTTCCACCATGTTGGACTTTTTTTTCCAAGACAGTTATTTCTTTGCGTTTTAGCTAATTCGAAACTAACGGAATTTTCGTTAATTCAGTTTTTAGTCGGAATAGCATAAATTAATGCCTTGAAAAAAATTAGTTGCCACATCAACAACCATTTAAAACAAAATAGCAAAATACAGTTGAGATATCTGTTCACGTTTACGCTGTAAAAATGATTCGTTGCAAAACCAGTATATACAGGACAGCATGTCCTTAAACACTTGCTGTGATATTAAAGCAGTGTTTATTAAAAGTACACGCCTCGGCGCTCTGATGGGGGAATTCAGTAAATGCTATAAGTAAATTGATATGACCAAAAACAAACCGTTGGAATGGTTTTCCGTCGTAAATTCAGAGATTAATTAAACTGTTATTTTTCTAAGTGACTCTTCCCTGCTAATATATTTTTTTCTATTAAAATTTTTACAAGAAAATGAGGACGAATTTGAAAAAAATTCATAACTATAGTACAAGACTGAAGAATACTTTGCACTACCCATCTTGTAAATGAAGGTTATGCCGAAATGGCAGACGTTATGTGGCTGTTAGACTTTTTTTTACATAAATTACCAAACCATACAAAAATGTAATGGAATTACACAAAAATAAAACAATCGGGTTTCTAAGAAGTAGTAAATTTGTATTAATTTTTTTTCAAGTTTATTTGAATTTTTTTTAGATGTCAATATTTTTCGTGTGTTATTGCAATTGTTGTAATTTGTATTAATAGTAATATTAAATGTAAACACTCATGTAAGGATCAAAGTGAGTGTACAACACGTACTTATATATGTATGCAACACGTGTTGTTGCTGTGTGGCCATGTAAGGCTGACCTCTCTGTTCTTCTTGTGTTACAGGAAGGAATTGCAATGTCTCCTCGCTCTGAGGCGGGTCAGGAATCTGCAGACTCTAGTGGTGAGTCTGGTGGTGCAGACGACACTGAAGACACGGCAGCCCCAGGTATGTCGTCTTCCTGTCTGTTCCTACATTCTGCACTACACTACATTCATCCCCTCTCTACCTATGCCAACCCCCTCACAAGTACTGCCGCAGTGCATGCTATAGGCTGTCCTCGCTCTGAGGCGGGCCAGGAGTCTGCAGACTGTAGTGGTGAGTCTGGTGGTGCAGACGACACTGAAGACACGGCAGCCCCAGGTATGTTCTTATGTTGTGTCTAGACGTCTTCCTGTCTGTTCCTACATTCTGCACTGCACTACATTCATCTCCTCTCTACCTCTGCCAACCCCATCACTAGTACTGCCGCAATGCCCGCTGTAGGCTGTACTCGCTCTGATGCGGGCCAGGAGTCTGCAGACTCTAGTGGTGAGTCTGGTGGTGCAGACGACGCTGAAGACATGGCAGCCCCAGGTGTGTCGTCTTTCTGTCTGTTCCTACATTCTGCACTGCACTACATTCATACCCTCTCTACCTCTGCCAACCCACTCACAAGTACTGCCGCCATGCATGCTATAGGCTGTCCTCGCTCTGAGGCGGGCCAGGAGTCTACACAGGGGCGTCATTTGGGGCTACAGGGGGGTGGGGGCAAATGCCCCCCCCTGGATTTGGAAATTTTGTGTATGTATGTATTTTTTGTATTTTTTAATGTAAATAATGCTAACTTAAGGACATAAAACTAAAGTTTTATTTTTAAAGTATCTTATTTATACATGCTTAATTAATAAAAAAGATGCAACAAGGTCACTATCGTCAAAAAACAAAATCTTGCCCCCCCCCCCTGGAAAAACCTGAAATGACACCCCTGAGTCTACAGACTCTAGTGGTAAGTCCTGTGGTGCAGACGACACTGAAGACACGGTAGCCCCAGGTACGTCGTCTTACTGTCTGTTCCTAAATTCTGCACTGCACTACATTCATCCCCTCTCTACCTCTGCCAACCCCCTCACAAGTACTGACGCCGTGCATGCTATAGGCTGTCCTCGCTCTGAGGCAGGCCAGGAGTCTGCAGACTCTTGTGGTGAGTCTGGTGGTGCTGACGACGCTGAAGACATGGGAGCTCCAGGTGTGTCGTCTTCCTGTCTGTTCCTACATTCTGCACTGCACTACATTCATCCCCTCTCTACCTCTGCCAACCCCCTCACAAGTACTGCCGCCGTGCCCGCTATAGGCTGTCCTCGCTCTGAGGCGGGTCAGGCGTCTGCAGACTGTAGTGGTGAGTCTGGTGGTGCAGATGACACTGACGACACGCAGCCCCAGGTATGTCGTCTTCCTGTCTGTTCCTACATTCTGCACTACACTACATTCATCCCCTCTCTACCTCTGCCAACCCCCCACACAAGTACTGCCGCCGTGCATGCTGTAGGCTGTCCTCGCTCTGAGGCAGGCCAGGAGTCTGCAGACTCTAGTGCTGAGTCTGGTGGTCCAGACGACACTGAAGACACGGCAGCCCCAGGTATGTCGTCTTCCTGTCTTGTTCCTACATTCTGCACTGCACTACATTCATCCCCTCTCTACCTCTGCCAACCCCCTCACAAGTACTGCCGCC
>PNEQ01110602.1:7696-19180 GCA_003012365.1 Medauroidea extradentata
AATCTCGTAAGTTCTAAATAAACCAGTTATAACGAAAGATACGTGTTTACTACAATATATACGGAAATTGGAAAAGAAAATACAAATAGGTAGACCTAATACAGAATTAGTTTGGAGAATACTGTTTATAATATGAATACAATTAGATTGGCAGAAGTTGCGATGTGTGAAAATGACGAACACTCGTAACTATATTTTTTACACTGTTACCTATCGACAGTGCTCTTTATATACATATACAAACATATATTTAATACATATATTTTATTTTGACTACGAGGAACAGTATTTTTGTCACCTAGTATTTATTTATAGACATTAAATAGCTTCGCTACGCACGTGTACAATATAGCGTCTGCAGTTGGTATCACCATTCCGAAGGTTCAGAAGTTCACCACCAGATGTCAGCCACTTTGCTTTGCATCTCCCATAGCTAAGCCATAATCTAAGAAGAGAGAGGGAAAAACCGGCATAGTACCGTAAAAACCCTCTCGACAGAATAGGAGTGTAACCACTCAGCAGTTACATGCATTAAAAATAAAAATGGCACTGGAAAAGTAGGAAGGTCCAGGTAGTTAGTAGAGTTGTGAAGTAAGAGTGGGGCTGGGGCGTCAAGTTATCGAGAATGTTATCTTTTTGGCGCTGTAAACCGGGCGGTCGACTCAAACTCCGCCCACTTTTTTCTATTGTTACCATTATAAAGAAAATAAATATTGCTAAAGCCATGCTTTAAAATTGTGAGCAAAGGAAGTGTTTCATAAATTGATAAAAATACGATTTGAGAAATTGTTTATCTAAGTGGGAGGGAAGTGGGCGGAGCTTGAGTCCGACCACCCGGATTACAGCGCCAAAAATGTATAGCATTAACGGTAACTTGGTGAACTGCAACCAAACAACAAGGGGGTCAAGTTTCCAGATGAGTGTCCAGACCTGTTCTTCTACGACCGTGGTGCGGTCATAGTTATTGTTCTTTTGTTTTTCTTCATACCACGACTATGTTTCATTCCAGAGTTAATTTTTAGGCCTGTAGTTTTTTGTCGTATTTTGTGATACGACTGCATTCCTTTCCGGAATTGTATGTATAGTTTATGTTTGTTTACAACAGCTAATGTTTGTTTGCAACATCTAATACTGTTTATCTTCTTCTTCATCTTTTATTGTGAGGTTTTTCTGCAACTCGGTAACATTCGCTCGCGATGGCGTATAATAAAAAAAAAACTGTTCCGTTTATGCTGTAATCACAATAGCGCAACATACGCGAAGTGAAGGGCGCGATGCGAAACTACAAACATTTAAAAAATATTAAATATAACTAGTTCCTTATCCACTACACACTTAGCCTCTTAGACGACATAGATATTTACAGTATTACAATGCTTTGACTCTTAGACGACAACCATAGATATTTACAGTATTTCAATATTTTGCTTAGAATATTTGTATAAAATTGTAAATACCCACTGGCCGTCCCAAATGTAAAAATAAAATCAATGTGAAAATACAGTTGCGCGACAGACGCGAAGCGAATGCCGCGACGCGAATAACAAAAGATGTAAGCCAATCAGCGTCGAGGTTTGTGTAACGTCAGCGCATCCGCCTTGATGCTGATTGGCTGACAAGTTAATTTGTTCACATCGCACACTTTGAGTCGTGTCTGTCACGCTATTGTGATTCCAACATAAGCTTATGATAAACAAAAAATCTCTCGTGAGTAAATTTACCACGAACTCACCAGTTTCACCAACATTTTATAACCAAATTAAACTCCGTTTTCGGTTTGTAGCGTCCGCAGCGCGAATAAAATATAAATACTTCCTATTCATAATTCGCGTCGTATCTGCAAGTTTTGTCGCGCTGACTGGCAGAAATCGTTTGTTATTCGCGTCGCGTCTGTCGGGTTGGTTGTGATTCCAGCAATATAATACAAACCCATTGCAGTAATCGTTCATAGAACACAAAACGATATTATGTGCGAATATGTAGTAGATAGATTTTAGTTACACGCTGAGTGAGGCCAGACACTTTATTAAATACCTCATCGCATTTTTACTGTCGTAATTGATTTCTGTAGGTTAGTTTCCATTTAAATGCCAACAACTCTGACATGCTGTACGTCTGTCATCACTCGTAAAACTATAATACATAACACTGGCCTCCACTTCCCCCCCCTTTTTTTTTTTTTAAACATCGCAGTAATCTTGCTGGGCCCAGCGATTTCGTTCGAGTTGAGAAACACCAGGAAGGATAAGATAAGGAATTTCCCGGGAATGCTCAACCGATGGCGTGTCCGATACCTTACCCTGTGTTTGTACCTTATCAGGTCGTGCCTCGTTTTATCTTATCAAGTTTTTATCGACAGTCACGTGGGGAAGGGCGTTTTTATTCTTTTTGGTTCAACTCTAGTTATGTAAGACTCTTGAAGCTGATATACTTTTAATTGCTAACGTCCGCAGGTGAAGTTTGTAGACCATACTAAAGTCATCGAACATTTATGTACGTATGTGTGTGTGTGTATATATATATATATATATATATATATATATATATATATATATATATATATATATACACACACACACACACATTACGAGAATCCTAGGCTAAATTAAAAATCACAATGTGGCAACACTGCACAGAGAACGTCCCCTCTTATGTTCTACGTCCAGTTAATATTTTACGTATGTTGCGTCAAGTAAACTTAGAATCATGTTTGGACTGCTCGAGATTTTAAGGCCATTATCCATTATTTCTACTGCCTTAACGATAATAATTTTTTAAATCCTAAACGAGAGCAAATATAAAAAAACTTTTGCATAGTTTTGTTAAAAACAGTTTGTACCATGTTAATTAATTTTCTCGAGACAAAACACAGAATGGTTTCAGATAATTATGCTATTAAGGAAATTATAATTAATGCAATAATTGACGGTACTCTTAGCATTCGTTCTGGAAAAAATTAGGTTATATACTAAAAACAGTTTTGAACAATCCTGTACAACAGTTTCCCGTTGTCTGCTCTCGTTTAGGAATGAAAAAAATAATTACTGTAAAAGCATTAGAAATTATGGATCATGGCATTAACCTGCACCCATAATATGCACGTCAGAACTGTAGTACAGTCATTTGGGGTAACTTCTTACGGTCAGAGTAACTGTATACCACCAGCATAGTTTAAATTCAAATGAAGTAGGCCTATATCAGAATTTAAAAATATGGCTGAGTTCTAGATGAATGAATTTGTTGATCTTGAAGTTTGCGTAGTGATTGAATTTCACAATGCTATCATGTAAAATAAAATGCATGGTACAAAGTTACCCCAACTGACCGTAGTAAGAATAGTAAGATAACTACGGAGCGCAAGAGGGGACTAACTATGTTGCTACATGGTGCATGGAAATGTCCAATTAAGCCCAGGATTCGCATGGTGTGCTTACTATGAAGTTGTTCCTGTTTGTGTGTGTGTTGTGTGTGTGTTGTGTGTGTTGTGTGTGTTGTGTGTGTTGTGTGTGTGTTGTGTGTGTGTTGTGTGTGTGTGTAATCGAGCTAGGTGTACAACGTTGGACTCGCATTCGGGAGGGCCCGGGTTCGATCCCCCGATCCGGCCATCCTTGATTTCGGTTTTCCATGGTTTGTCGAAATCACTCCAGGCGGGTGCTGGTATGTTTCCTCAACAAAGGCCATGGCCGACTCCTCTACCAGCTCATGTCGTACCAAGTTGTATGTCGCCGTCTATATGACCTCACTGTTGACGAGACGTAAAAACTCACCATTACTGTCTATGAAGGAGAGGTCTTGACGCTGAGGAATAAAATGTGACTCCCTTTTGTCGCCCAGCGCTAGTAGTCTTTTAGTGAAAGATTTGTCTTGTTTTGTACTTGCCTTAGCTTAAAACGTGTAGTTGTTATCGGAATCACCTTTACTATAGAAGAAAAAAATTTAATTGTAATTTCGTATTGGAACACATTTTTTCAACCATAAAATGTAGTTTTTAAATCTTTTATATGTAGACACACGTTGCAACGAATTTAAAAATGTTTAGGGCAGGAAATAATAGGTTTTGTTCGAATGTGTTTACTACAGATGTGTGCAAATGAAACGTTACTCGTAAAAAAAGGTACCACGTCTTTAAAACTTCCTTCCTCGGTATTACCTTTTGCTGCGACTGTTGACCAACGCAATTTCTGGCACACTGAAAACAGAAAATTTCTCTTTCGAGTCAGGAGCAACAAAATGATTTCGCATCGTTAAAATGGACGACTTGAAAAGAGGCAGAGCTTCAGGCCGTGTCTCAATTCAAAGAGTACTCTGTTGAGAGAGTGCTCTTTCGCACATCAAGAAGAGAGAGCTCTTGTTTGCTCTCTGGTGTTCTCACTCTCTACAATTGGGACGACGCTCTCTCGTATTTGTAAACAAATGATGTAAAGGTTACAAGTGCGTAAATTATATTAATACAAGTTATAGACATATTAAATACACTCGTGAACTATTCAAATAATAATTTTTTAACTTACCGGCGCTGTATTTCAAGCGGGATTAGCTGTTAATAGGCGATGCCAAAATTTTTCATTTTGTCTTTTTAAAGGCATATTACGGCCGAAAATGTTTACCGAATTACTCGCGATAGGTAACTGTTCACTGGAAATAATTATTTATGTATAAATAATGACATATGTGCAATATATGTCGCACGTTTCTTCAGTAACCTCAAACCATAGTTGAAATCAAGATGGCGTACGCCAGAGAGCACGAGAGAGCGAGAGCGAGTATACAACTTCGTGCTCTCGCTCTTTCGTACTCTCGGCGACCAATTGAGACAGGCAGAGAATGCTCTCTCTGACGTAGTTGTGACGTATTTGCGTGAGCGAGAGCACGAAATAGCACTCTTTGGGTGAATTGAGACACGGCCTCAGTCAGGTGTGGGATGCAATCTCCATGGATACCGCAGCCGAACATAACCTTCATTTAGCTGTTTGGCTTCACATGTCCCGGATGTCAAGAATATCGATTATTTGTTTGGAGTTTGCCGTTTTTTCCCTTCAGATAAACATTAATCTTATGTGTTTGCGTATCTTAACCATGAAATTGAAATTAATATTTTTTACACTTGCGCGCAAATCTATGAATGCGCAACATTTTTGCTTTCTGCAATTACCAACTAACAAATCAGCATGTTTGTAAACAAGCTTTGTTTCCCACAGTACTTTTCCCCTGCGGTGACGTCAGGGGGCGTGTACTTCAAGTCGTCCATTGTCTAGATAAATAAAAAAATACATTGTACAAAGTCGTATACTACTATCATGAAACAATTGCGTCTTTTTTTCAAACGACTTAGGCCTGTATAAACCGTTTCACACACATGCCAATGCATTTATGGTTATGAAACACATATCTATAATACCAACTTTCTCTTGCTGGGGAGCATTACGCCAAGACCTTCCTCTTAGACCTTGCTCACTATATATACATATATATATATATATAACCATTGCGTTAGCAGAGGCGACTCGAGGGTTGTTGCCAGGTAAGGCTGCAGTTGATACGTTTACGTACGTAAAGGGCTGTGTGCTATTTAACACTATAGGCACATGCAAGATGGCCTGTATTTTATTTATTTTATTGGGCTTTAAGTTTCGTCGTCGGCGAAGTCATTACGGTTAGGCACAGCTTTATACTAATACAGGAACCAGGAAATATGTCGGCCATGACCTATGCTAAGGAATCATCCCAGAATTTGCTTGGAGTGATTTCGGGAAACCATGGAAAACAGAAAACAGGATGACCGGAACTTGGAATCGAACCCGGGTCCTCCTGAATGAGAGTTTAACGCGTTACTGTTGCGCCACTTCGCTCGGTAGCAACGCTTAGAAAATATGATTAAGTGAAAATTTTATCTACTCTTTCGTAAAAATAATTGTGTTTCTTTTTTCTTCAAATCCTGCCAAAAATAGTTGTCAATATAAAATATTACTTTTCAAGGCACAAAATGTATTATTTAAATTACTTGCGAAGATATTGCGATATCATTTTTACCTTATGTCTTAACTTCGTTAAATTAGTTTGATACGTAGTTTCGTGGTCACTATGCAACAAACGTGGAAAACAAATAGACGTATTAATTTTTTTTTTAATTCTTCAATTCATGTGATCAGTGCTTATCATACGTACGTATAATGATTAGATTTAGTTTGATAGTCCTCACCTGCAAGATAAGAATTGATATTTTTACGATTTCTCAATTCATTAATCCCAACGCAGTGCAAAAATATTTGCTTTGAAACTACTCTGCTCGTAATTTTTATAAAGTGCACGAAATAGCATGCATGTGAACTTATAAAAAATGCAACTTACACCTTATTTTTGTCTGGTCAGATATTTTCGATCACAAAATAACTTTTAAGGGTGCTAAAGAAACTTAATTTTGTTTCAAGCGCTAAATGATATGTAATTTCTCATAAATTAACGACATTTACAATTCCTGATTTACGTATACGAGAGTGGCAAAGTTACTAAATTTTGCTGTTCTCTGTTTGCAAAAAAAGAAAAAAAAAGTAAAAACTATGAATTTAACTGATAGGTACAAGTCAACTATTAAAAGTTACAGTACTGAGGTACTGTTGGCTATCTTTTCTATTGCATAAAGGAAAGTTTTTGTTGTTACAAATCGTCGAAATAGTCAAATTAAAATAATTACACTACAAAAATGCAAAAAACATTTGTTTGCGTAGTCCCAAAATGCATCCCTAAATAAGTAATTTAATATTTTGTTAACTATAGAGTGTATCGTTTCTGACATTTGGGGTGTTTAATATTTGTACGCGCAGAGAACGATATAATCGCGATTTTTGACATGTTCTCACGCGTGAATTGTGAAATCTATATTTCTTACTTGCGAGCAAGAACATTTATTTTGACGCGTAAAGAAGTTGAGCAGTGTTTGGTACAAACACAAATTTATTAAAAAATTTTCTTAGCACCCACAATATGTCCGAAACAAAGCAAGTCAAGTGCTACAAACTATCAATGAGGAACTAGACGCTGTACATTGTGCGTGAGTATGTGCGTACGAGAGAACAAACGAGGTCATGAAGAATGAACGTAGGCGAACGTCAATGGGTTACTACGAGAGTTCTAGGAACTCTCCAAAGGAATATTTTTATTAACAACAAGTGCAAACTGTTTGTGACACTCTCAATTATTGGGGTCAGGAACATTTCGAGCTCCGTCTATTCGTTCATTCTATGCTGTTCCACAGAGTAGCAGCTAGTGGACTTATGGTCGGGGCTTGAGTACGCACAGGATATTTGATTCTAACATCGATACCCCCATGTGAAAACCTCGTAACTCCAAAATCTGATTTTTTTTACAGGAGAGGGTGTTTATCGCTGGTTCCAAGCCAGCAATGGAGTCTTGTGTGCTCTTATTTTTGCTTTACCTCCAAAATAAGTTTTTTTTTTACAGGAGAGGGAGTTTTTCGTTTGTTACAATCCAACAATGGATTTGCGAAAGTTCGGATGTTTCCTGTTAAAAATTTTAAAAACATATCTGGAGATGCGTGCTTTTCCCAGTTGATGAGGATTTTTTTTTTCGGAGTAGAATAAAAAAAAAATAAAATTGAAAAAAATTAAGTTACGAGGTTTTCTCATGAGGGTATCGACATGCAGGTCATTGAATTCGCGAAAGTTTCCTACTTACCGATAATTAGAGATGATGGTATATCGCGAAAATGTATCGTGCCAACATACTCTTGAAAACACTGTAGTTAATTGCTGCACATATGATTGGCTGATGTACGTCTGACACAACACAGATGTTTGCAGACCAATGACAGGCATCTAATATTACAATAGCGGGATTCTTATTGGCTCAGTCAAATAGGGCTACAGCTCCACTTACAAACGAAAGCCAGTAATCTTCTGGTAAGCTGCACGTGTGTTGAAATCCAGCAAACAGTCATGTTTTCCCGCGATACACCATCATTTCTACCGATAAAACTAACAGAAGAAAAAACTGCAATCAGTGGTTAATTGCAGGAAAATATACTTATATTTAGATTATATAGCAAAATTGCATACCGATAATTTAAGGGAACGTACCTCAACTCTACAGGAACAAACTATGTTGTGTGAACATAGGCCCGATAACGCACTTAATGTACTACAGGTCACATAACTAGAGACCGGGTTCTCTGACGTGTAGGCTAGCCTCTAAGAATATATATGCACTCAAGCCGACAACAGCTGCTCATTAACTACTCACAGATACAGTGGTATGGGGCACGGTAAGGCATATTTTTGTTATTGGCTCAGATACTTCCAGGAGGTGTCAGCTAAGTCAAGGGCCAATTGCGAAAGTGACACGAAGTCATAGTTGCAGAAATTCTAGCGTGTGTGTGAAATAAAACGCGAATTATATGCACATGTGCAGTTCTGCTACATGTTCAGGCTTAACTCTCGCTTGTCTGGGGGTTCTACTGGCCAATCACAGACGTATGGTTCCACAAATACCTTATTCTTAGGAACATCTGTTTTCCGCGAAAATAATTTTGCCGCAATTTGTTTCAGTGCCTTACGTGCACATCTGCAGCTCTGCTTCATGGTTATTGGCAGCCTGTGAAGTGACGTCTCTCATTAGACTGAGAATAATGTTCCTGCAACACCACACGTCTGTGATTTGCCGGTAGAATACCAAGACTCGTGAGAGTTAAAATATCCAATCGCTGACCACGAAGCAGAACTGCAGATGTGCACGTAAGACACCAAAACAAAGTGAGGCAAAAATCTTTTCGCGACAAAATCGTGGCTGTACTCACAACTTAACAGTGCACGGCGAGCGATCTGGATCACGTTACTGCGGAACGCTACAGCGGACAATGCCTACAGTCCAGTTAAATACGACTCGTCTGGTGTGTAGTTGTCAGAGATAGCTGCTATGAGATTCCACACAAACAAGATCCAGCCCGCACGATATGAACCAATACGTCATGTAACTGTAAACTGGAGTACAAAAATGGCGCATCGTCTCTTTTCTTTTATTATTCTAGGATTCTCCCCTTAAAATATTGACAAGTAATTTTGCAACAACCTGTAGTGACGTGAATGCTAAAGTAAGGTAGGTCTACGTAATTTGAATTTGTTTTCGTTATATGATCTAATACTGAAACTGAAGTGCTACAGAAATTAATAATATAGAAACTGGATAGTAACCTGGCCTATGGAAAAATTATTCCATTCTTAGTAAAAGAGGGCTGGAGACGACCAGTACAAGTAAGGTAATACATTTCGATTCGCCACATAACTAAATTACTAAAGTGACGAGTGAATCATAATTTGCCAGTATTGAAAAAAAAAAAAACTCGCAGTTAACTCTTTTACATGGACGTGACGATAAAGTACCGTGTAAATTCTGTAATCTGATAAGTTACTGACTGTAGAAAAAGTAAGACGATTTGCCACTCATTTAGCTTGGATAGCGCTTATGTTTCTTTGGTACTGAAAGTTTACTATGCACGGCGCTATTTCCTGACGCACTCTTACACATTGTCCTCCAAAATAAGTTAACTTCGTTCAAACACATTTTCGTACACACACAAAATATAAGGGCGACCTTGAACGTGCATCAAATGCCACATCGTTGCAACGAACCAAGCGCTGAACTAATATACAAGATTCCCTCCGATCTATTTTTTCTATGGGACTTAGAGGGTGTTCATGTAGTAAAAGTGCATAGTTTTATATTTGTACGACATAGTGTTAGTTTTATAGACGTTACTTGTGACTACAATTTCCACTTGAGAAACTTTTTTTACCTCTCATAGTCTTCCCATAGCAGCATGTCAAAGTCAGAATTTGCAAGATACGGGAACATGCTAACTACAAAAACCAACTGACTTGCTCAATTGACGTAATTTACACTGGAATTATATAATATAGGCCATATGTTAAAACATTTAAAACCACCTTTTTATTTTTTAAAAAATTGCCATAGCCAGGCCTACATAAAGAACGTTATCGTAATTTTTAGAATTTTTAAAAAATACAAAGGAATATCATTGCGTGATTTGAAATCTTTTAGTACATAACCCATACTACCTAATTTCAGTGTAAATAATTTCATTCGCGTAAGTCAGTTGGTTTTTGTTATTACTATGTTCCCGTAAATTGGAAATTTCAACGTTGACCTGCCGCTAAGGGATTACTATGAAAGGTAAAAAAGTTTCGCAGGTGGAAAATATAGTCAACAGTAACGTCTGTAAAACTAACACTATGTCGTACAAATATAACGTTATGCATTTTTGCCACGTGAACACACTTAGGCGGTGACTTAATAATTTTATTGGTGGAAAGTATGTAACAACACGTTTATATCCGAGTTTTACACACATCCGGTTAGTACGTTTTCTGAAGTACGTCAGTCTGAAAGGCTGTTTTAAGCTATGTTAAAGGGCTCTGAATAGGTGTTTTTTTAATTAACACGATGCTTTAACGACATTCCATCCTTGTCCGAGGAATTTCTTCTTATCGTACATTCGCAAAATTAGCACACGTGGAATAGTTTCGTATAAAAACGTATTTACAAACACACTGCAACGCACTTGACGTGCGTGGTACCTAAACTAGGAATATGCATTTTAAACTAGCTTGACAAATTGTGTTTCAGGAAATTATTGCAGTACATAATTAGTTGGGGTGCTGTGCATTTTTTTATTCATCAATAAGGTATGTGGATGAAATGTGTAAAATCCACTGAAAACTCTACTATGCGTAGAACTATAGTTAGAGGCAATGATTTTTGGTGAAAAGAATTATGCAACATTTAGTTACAGTGCCTCATGAGCACATCTACAGCTGTTCTTCGTGGTCAGTGATTGGCTGTTTGTAACTGTCAACATATTTTGGATCTACCCGCAAATCACAGACGGGTGGTATCGCAGTGATGTTATTCTCATTGGCACAGTCAAATGAGTGACGCCTCTACACGAATGCTCGCTGCCAATACGTACCAGAGCTGCTTGTGTGAACGTGAGACATTGAAACAACATGCTGCATATTTCTGTTCACCAAAAATCATTGCCTGTAACTATAGTGATAAAATATTGATGAAATTTACTCAAATGACGTTTTGGGGGCAAGCGTATTATTATTATTATTATTAGGGAAAGTAATATTTCGCGAGTTCAACGACATGCGTGTTATAATCCATTGTCCTATTTACACACAAGCCCCGGCCATTTGTACACCAGCTGCTACTCACTGGAACAACAGACAATGAAGGAATGGACGGGCTTGAGTAAGTTCAGTACAGTGGATTATAACACGTCGGTCACTGAACTCGCGAATTATTCCTTTCCCTACTTATTATGTTGAGATGTTCTTAATTCCTTCCTGACAAAAAATTTCGTAAGATTTAATTGAAAACATTTCAATTGGAAGGTAGCTTAATTACTTTTACCTTTCGTTATGCACACTGCACAAGAAAAATTGTAGC
>PNEQ01110603.1:0-26099 GCA_003012365.1 Medauroidea extradentata
CTCTGGCCTCGCTTATCCTTGGGCCTCGGCGGGTGTCGGCTCCTTTGACTCTGCACAAAAGTTCGCCTCTGGAGCGAGACCTGGCGAGGCGAGGCGAGGCAGGACGAGGCACCCCGAGGCGAGGCGAGGTCACCCCCTACATTCTCGCGCTCGGGCTGTCTCGTGCCGCCTCGGCGAGAGTGTGGGACCGGCATTAGAGGCTCAGAAACGACTGAGACATAAGGGCGACCTTGAAACACGCATCAAATGCCGCATCGCCTCAACGAGTGAAGGTCTGAAATAGCGTGCAAGGTTCTCACCGAACCGTTTTAATATCAGACACTAAGCGGTGACCATATATTTTTATTGGTGGAACGTCTGTAGCAAAGTTCAGTGCACTTCTCAATCTGAGTTTCACATACATCCTGTTAATATTTTTTAAGTAAGGTAGTCTGAAAAGGCCGTTTTTGCCGTGTAATAGGGTTTAGAAACTGTGTTTTTAATTAGCGTAGTTTCTTAACTATGTTGTTTCAATCCTGTCTGAAGTGTGTTTTCTATTCGTATGTTGTCGCAATGGGCACACATGGAATTGTTTCGTAGAAAAAACCTGTTTACGAACACACTGCAACGCATTTGAAGTGTGAGGTTGGCGGCCGCATACTGGCCGTGTGGTTGTGTGAGTGAGGCATGGCGCCAAGAGCGATGTTCATCGGGTAATCTGGACACTGAAACAGCATGTATAGTGGTATTGTAGAACACTCACCTGACTGACACAGTTAGTAGCGATCCCATCGTTTAATTGGTGGAAAATTTTTAAACAAAATCCACTGTATGTTTCTAGAGTAGTTTCACACGTATCTAATAAGCAGTTTTTATATGATAGATTGAATAAGCTGTTTTAGTCACGTTGAGGCGCTCCGAAATGATGTTTCTAATTGGCGGGATGTTTTGAAACCTCCTTTCCGTCATCGTTTGAAGAGCTTTTTTTTTTTTTTTTTTTTTTTCGTGCATAGGCATGGGCACACGTGTAATAGATTCGAAATCAAAACATTTTTACGAACACACAGCAACGAATTTTAAGCCCGTGATAAAAGTTTGGCACAGAGGAAATTTCTGTGCCCCTTTGAGCACTGGTATCGGTTAAACTGACCAATAACAGAGCTTTTGTGGATTTTAAGCTACGCGACGTTGATAATTTTAAAATCAAAATTGTTTAATTTTTCACTTTAAAATTAAAATAAATGACTCATCTCTTTGCCACCTAGTTAAATTTAATTTTACTGGGTCTCGCATGTATTACAGCCGTTTCTGATTGCAACGAAACTAGCGGCAGAATTTTTCCCTGTGCCAAACTCTCCCATAAGAAAACACATTTTCTTTCTAACCTGTAGTAGAATTGACTTAAACGTTACGGACGCGAAATATGCGGCGCGAATAGCAAAACTAGTCACCCAATAAGCGTCGGAAGCTTCTGTGACGTCAGTGCGACAAAAACGGAGGACGCAACGTGAATTTCGAACGGAAATAATAGATATTTTATTCGCGTAGCGGACGCGACAAAGCTTATGAAACTGAATTTAATTTTGTGTCTAAATATTGATGAAACTAGTGCGCTGGTAGTAAATAGAATTTATTTACTTCAGGAGAGATTTTTTTTGTAAGTTTACGTAAACGATAACATTTCAAAGAAATCGTGTAATTGTGTCGTTATTTGCACATGACTGAATGCTAAAAATAACATACTACAATTAAACGGAAAAATAATAAAATATAATGTAGAACTGTAATTGCTGTCGTGTAAGACGTTAGTATGCAGTAAAAAGGAACTTTTTAAATGTAATTTTTTTTCCGCGAAGCATCCATGCTAGTGTCCGCAATAAAGATAATTTTTACGTTGCATCACGCCCATCAAACTACATCCGTCGCGCTATTGTGATTCAAGCATCAAGATACTCAATACCGCTGTCACTCTACAGGCACAATTACATCAGCTTTAGTGGATACGTGAGCTCCAAATTAGTTCCGATCGCATTCTCAAACCGTGCTGATTAGTAGTGTGGAACGACTGTATTGCTCTCCTATTGGCTGCTTCTAATGTAACAAACTATGTAACGAATGTGGCTGTTTCTTAGTAAAACCTTAAAACACGTTAAAATAAACACACTTTCTGTTTTAAGCTTTAATGTGCATTTAAAAAAGCAAAACTGTAGACAGTTGCAGTACTTTAAATACAATGTCACTAATGATGAATGGTGATGAGATTGAATACGTTACATTTCAAATCCCACGAATTTATTCGGTTTGTGTGTATAACCTCGCAAACATGTTTAGTTTTTCACTCGATGAAATATGGCTTCCGAAAGTATTCAATGAAATATGCTTAAGACCTCTAGTATGGTTGTGGCCTTATATAGACGCTTCTAGAGTCTGTATCAGTTGCTGATACTGTATTTTGACAGCTCTCATCTAAGAAACGTATATGTTTCGTATAACTTCAGTACATTTTGACAGTTCTTTTGTCGCTTTTTGTACGGAGCAAAATCAAATTTACTATAAATACAGTGAAATGATCTCGTGTTCATTAAAAAAAAAATAAATAAATAAATAATGACGGCTGGTATAGCATCAAAAACGCACAACACAATAATATGAAGTCCCTCAGAACTGTAGAATTTAGCCGCAACTGTACAGAAGTACGGAAAACTTGTTTTCTCTCTCTCTCTCTCTCTCTCTCTCTCTCACTCTACCGCCCCCTTTTTTTATCACTTCAGTTAGCCGGGGCCTCGGTGGCCGAGGGGTCAGACCTCTCGCCTCCCACCAAGGCGATTCGGGTTCGATTCCCGGCGGGGTCAGTTCCCGGATTTTCGCATGTGGGAATCGTGTCGGACAATGCCGTTGGTCGGCGGGTTTTCACGGGGATCTCCCGTTTCCCCCCGCCAGATGATTTCCGGCGCTACTCCATACTAACATCATATCACCCTTCACCAGAGCTCAAGACCTCGATGTTAAGCGCTGACCAAAACATCTTCACTCTATCAGTTAGCCACCGGCCACTCTTGCTTTGAAGAGAACTGTCAGAACCCGACCTTCGTAACTGAGAAATTGGCCTAGTCAGTCCAACCCGCCTCGATTCATGCAGTGGTTAACGTTGCTGTTTATATGCTATTCAATTACTTTGGGTTGATTCGCCTGGTTTGTGGACTTGACCTTTCCTGGAAGCTATCAGTCTAACATGCCGTTTCGTCAAATGACAGTACATGTGCTCAAGGTGAAGACACGAATGTAGGTGAAGGTAGTAGATGTACTACATGCCAAATTCGTCTTTGACTGCGACAGGCAAGTAGCTAGAGCATCGACATGTGTTCCTTCTATTTACAAGCGATAAGTCAAGTAGTTCGTAATCGTACAACGTAAGAATTCACAGGGTACCAAAAGCGTCACATAGTTTGTCAGTGGTGTTCATAAACGTCATTTTTTAGTTCTATTGAGTGTGTTATAAGAAACCATGTTGGTTGCACGAGAATAAAATCATCTCAGCAAACGATTTCAAGCGCGAAGCCAACTCGTACCATCTCTTGGTGAATTTTGAACAACGACGTCGGCAGCGCGGACCAGGTGCCTAAATAAGATAGTAAATATAAGCTTTAAAGTGTGTGGAATACAGAGAGATCGATTTCATTTGAGTGTTTTTTATTTAATAGGAATACGCACAGAACTACATTATGTAATTCGCTGCCAACCATACAAGGAATAATGTAACTGTTGTTAAAGTTGAATTAAGTGCAGTAATGGCTAGTGTTTTTTTTTTTTTTTTGCATGGATTGAATTTTCAGTGCTCACTTTATCCTGAATGGCCTATATTCCAGTTCTGGTGCTACCAACGGTTTGGTTTTTAATTTGTACTTATGTTCACAAACTGTAGTAGTTCGTTCCTGTCAACAAACTTAGTATATTCTAAAAAAAAAACCAATGCAATGTGGATAGGCCTACCTGAAAGCGTATCAGTTTAAACAAATGACAGACTTCACTATATCTGCTAAATCTTGCAATTCGCACTTTTGTCTATCTAAATTCTTATGTATCGCCGTGGGTCGTTTAATCAGAGGTCATTTTCCATATCGTTACTACTGATTAATTCAAATACACAAAATAATTACTTTTCTTTATTAGGCTGGTATATCTTTCGGCGTTACGAAAGTCCATCTCCATTGTCCAATCACCTTTATCTCTCTTACGCCTTAACAGTTCTCGACTGCAACACACACTTAATGACGAATTTTATTTGAATTATTGTAAGACAGTTAACAGCAGAAATATTATTCATAAATAATTTATGAATTTAAATTATAATTATAAAATTAGAATATAATTATAAAATTATAATACAATTATAATATAATTATAATTATAATATAATTATAATCATAATATAATTATAATCATAAAAATTATTTAAAAATTATTTTACGTATACTTTTAAGTTCAGTGACTTAAAAAGAATCGCTAAACATAATATCGGTATTGTAAAATATATTCACTTAACAGTACTTGATAGAAAGAAGGGTTTAGCAAAACGTAGTTTCCTTATGCACACAGACTTGCGGCGTTCATTGCATCGTCAGTGAATAATCGGGTAGGTACAATAAGTTACCTTGAACGATTTCTGCAATGGATTACTGTCATAAACTGAACGGTTTTTGTAAACATGTGTCATTGCGAGCGAATGTTGCCGTGCAAATTTTCGTCTGTTTTCACTGCCTTGTAATTTGTGTTATTGTTGTTCCCGACCGTTTTCGTCCCACTTTATACACACCTTATTTCGTTGCTTCATTTGATCGTTTTTGTGGTCTTTCATCATACAACTATATTTTGCTCCGGTATTATTTTGCCTTGATATTTTTTCTTTTCGTGTAATCTTTCGGTATACACGAGTTCTGCTAATACTGACATTTTGGAGGGGTGTAGGGTTGGGGGGTCGTTTCTGCAACTTGGTAACATTCGCTCGCAATGTCATATGTCCACAAAAATGATTCAATTTATAATAAGCTGCCTGAAATACAGTATATTTTAGGGTCAAAAAAATGTAGATCAAATGTAAAGAGCAGAGTTGTGTGAAGAGTTTTGGGGTCCCTATTGGGTCCCTCTGGGTATCGTCACTCAAAGGTATCGTGTGAGACGGGCCTCAGCAAGACGGGAGTTCGGCATGAACGACACAGGGCAGTATCGTGTAAGACGGGTCTCGGAAAATACACATGTATGACACGTGCCACTGCCGAAGACCGGCCATTGGACAGCGACGCACGTAGCATGCGCTGATTCGCGCAGCCACGCGCCACGCCCGCAGCAGCCATGCCGCCTCGTGGCTCTGTACTCCGGCCACAGAACACATACACGTACAGAAGCAAAACTACGTCGCTTGTCTCCATCCTTTATCCGCTTGTTCCATCAATATGTCTTGTTTGTACAGCGAGTCATAGCCGAACTCCACTGGAGTCTTGAATAAATATGACTTTAAAATGGTGACGTGAGTGTTTTTCAACCACTGGTTACTTTTTGTAGTCACAGAGTGAGGTGGCGTAACTGAAACACGTTGCGCTCACATTCGAGAGGACCTGGTTTTGATTCCCGGCTCCGGCCCAGTGGCGACATGTGGGTTGTAGCCAGGTAGGACTGCAGTTGCCAAGAGCTGTACAGGGTTGTGCGCTGGTTGACTCTACAGCCACTGACGCACTGATGTGCAGGTGCCCACTGCTCAGCAGTAAGGGGCACCTACACTGCAGCCCTACTGTACATGGCAACAAGCCACGACCACGAACCGCCACTGCTCCGGCCATCTTGATTTCGGCTTTCCATGGTTTCTCGAAATCGATCGAGGCGGATTCTAGGATGGTACAGTTCCTAAGCTAAAAGGCCATAGCTTTCTCAACTCCATGTGCCGGTCATTGTACCAAGTTGTGTGTCATTGACTCTAATGACCTCGCTGTCGACAAGACGTAAAAGCCCACTACATCTCTTACTTACCTATTTGTTTAATCTAATTTATAAATTTCACCACTTATGAATATAATTATAGTAGTATAAGTAATAAAGTCCGTGTTTATTTAATGCCTCATGCAACAGTAAAATGTGTTATGTTAAAAAAAACTGTTTTTAAAAAGTGTTCACTTCACCGCGAATAACCTACTCCGCACATTTGCATTGACGCTGCGCAAGAAAAAATTCACTTCGGCAGCGCCAGAAATCACAGCTGGACGCTAGTTTGAACCCCCCCCCTCCCTTTTCCCCTTTAGAAAATTCACACTTTCCTCGTAATGCGATATTTAGTAAGAATGTTCGTGATAAAATAATTATTTGGAAGCATTCGCGAACAGTCGGGTCGACTTCGACTCAACCTACGTTTTTTCAACGTATCACATCTAGTCCGTTTTATTTGATCAGTGGTTTAAGGACGCACCACACGGGGTTGTTTCTCCTCTTGCCTGAACCCTTGTCAGTGAATATCATCATCTTCTATTGTTTTCACAGTACCTACCATTTTGTAGAAGCATGGCTGGCAACCATGACAGCCATATGTAAAAGGCAAAATGTGTCTTCCGCGCATGCGCGAAGGCAGAAATTTTACTTGAATCAAGCACAAGTTTTTCTTTCACGTTTTGAACACGTCTTATGACTATAGGTGTGACACGGCAAATTCAACCTGTTAGAAACGGAGCTGTTTCAAAGTAGCACTGAATCCTTTACAATTAGTGCTGTACAGTTAAGTTATTTAAAATGAAACATCAAACATTAACGTATTTATTTTAAATAAGTGCAAGGTACTAAAGGTACAATTTTCTGTACAATTTGTTAAAATATACATTTTGAAAGGTTGAACTTACAGTGGGAAACCATTCTTTACTTAGAATTTCATAGAAAAAAAATATATTTAAAGCCTTATACACATGGGCATATTTCTAGTACAAGAAAGTGAACACCTTCTTGTTCAACTCGATTTGTAGCAAACTTGTGTCGTGTGAACCAAAGACAAAAACAGCCACCGAGCGTACTAGCGACTTACATACTTGTATACTAGCAAGTGCGGGAGAAGAACAGTTCTATTTTTTGATATATTTCTTGTACAAGTTTAATGTAAACAAAGAATTATTTATGCATGCGCAACTATTTTTTTGAATCGACCTTTATAAGTTTTTTTTTTTCGAAAACTGCTCAATATAAGTAATGTCAGCTTTGTAATATCATTCAAAAAACTTTACAAGTAAGTATACTTACTTTGGCTCTTTCATTTATATGAGAATTTAAGTTTCACGCTACTGACAATGAAAAATTGCGTGTCGCGGTTTCATTTCAGGCATGAAAATATTGGCGCAGAATCTTTTAAAAGGTACCGGTGTGTATAACACTCCTCTGTCTTTAATATTGTCATTATATGAAGGGTCACCGCTGACTTCCTCATAGAGGTGAGTTGTCGGCGAGAAGAAAATTCAGTAACTAGCACTACAGTAAGACGGAGCTGATGGTGAGGCGTGGGTGCGCGTGCTAAGTCGTCCATATCGCTTCCGCACTTCCAAGCTTCGAACATGCAAAAATATGTTCACAGAGACGGTCACCTTAACAGAACGGTCTGCAGCATTTTTCATAGTCATACTTTATTTTTGTATTTGTACCAGATACTTTTTACTTATTTTAGACATAAATTGTGACTAAATTTTGCTCTTATGACATTTTTTATCTCTCATAGCTTTTGCGTAATAACTCGTAAACATCAACATTTGCATTTTACTGTATTATTTACGCCACTAAAACCAACTGACAACCCAAACTGGAAAATTACAGCAATGTTGTAGGCTACAGGTCACGGACTAAATGAATCTTCCTAATCCCAGCTGGCTGGCCACGTGTCTCTATTTCTGCTGTTTTTTCGAGTTATATATTTTAAATCATGATACGAAGCAGATATCGCAAAACCATTCCATTTAAATGTTGGAAATTGTTTGTACTATGAAGGATATTTTTTTTTCAAAACGTAAATTTCTATAATTTTGGCTAATTATCGACTTTTAGAAAATTTAATTAAGTCGATAAATAGCCAAAATTATTTAAACTTACGTTTTGAAAAAATTAGGTTGCATAGTACAAATAATTTCTAACATTTCTATGTAACGGTTTTGCTACATTTGCTACCTTCCAGGATTTAAAAAATAAAACTGATAAAAATAGCATAAATATAGACACGTGGCCTTAATACTACACCCTACCATAGTCAAAGAAGTATTTTGGACATACGCTATTACAGCAAATCACGTGTCACAGAAAACCAGAGAATGCGCGCAAACAAACAAGTAAACACTCAAAAGGATTTTGTTGTCAACTGGTAAACAAAGGAAAACAAACGCTATCCGGCGAATTCAGTGAGATCAAACAACAAAATAAGGAGTTAAATAGACACAAACGAACAAACGGGCTTAGAAAACCAAGCAAGGATAGGTTGTTTATCAATTCACATAATGTTTGTGTGCCTGAAGACGTGAACAAAATACAGTTCCCAAAACGTCACATTTGGTTTTGTTGCAAGTAGACAATGGAGTTCGTCAGTGTTTCTATTTTTATTGCTTTACAGTACACGCTTATTGGGTTATTCGTGTTCGTTCGCTTTCCTCAAGGTGTCTCTGCTGTATCATCTACAAACAGCAATTTTTTTTCGTTCCTTTTATTTTACTGTTTGTCTTTGTAATTATATTTGCCTGCTGTTTTGTCCTTTTGCCTCTTACTGGCGGAATTCCTTTTGTGAAATTATCTGAATTTTATTTTATTTATTTATTTTATGTTTCCTAACACACCACAAACATTTTCTAGTTGGTTTTATGTGCCTGCAGTTTGATGATTCTAACTCGCCGACTGAATTCCTTGCGGAGTAGCATGTGTTTTCCTTTGTCTGCCAGTTGATAACAAAATCATTATGTTGTTCACTTGGCTGTTTATCAGTATGTATTCTCTGGTTTTCTGTGAGACACCATTTGCTGCAATGGCGTATGCCCAAAATACTTCTTTGATCAGTGACTTGCCCCATTTCAAGAATCGTTTAAAAATAAAAAATAATAACCACCTTTCTTCTGCAATGTGACAACTTGATACTCCCTTCAAACGCCACTTCCAAGTAGACTACGCTCGTGCAAGCATGCCACTGGCAAGCTAACAGTTTACTTTAACGAGAACAATACAAAAAGAAAGCAGGGTAAGCAATCACTCTTTTATTTTGATGGTGGTATTCCTTGCTGATTCATGGCTATACAAGTTTAAAGGGGTTCCAACTCTCCACATTTTGACACGTTTCATTCCGACACTCAAGTTTCTCTGAGTACGGGACAAGGAAACAGTCTTTGCAGTCCTAACTCATGGTTATGTATTTTGCCCAAACGATTAATTAATTGAGGTAGGCCTACGGAAAAATAATGTAATATCTGTTACAATCAGATGAATGCTAAAAAATTTAAGTGTAAACTCGATATCATTTTTATGTGCCACAGATTCTTGTGTGGTTATCTCTGTACTTATCTAAATTGTCATAATCAAAAATTTTTCCATCAAGAAAAATTCCTTTATTTTTATACACGTAATATCTACGGTCCTGTGCAAAATTCCAGCGGATTGTTAGAGGCTGACTACAGAATCGCGTCGCAGAGAACTAGGAAGATTGTGGCCTTATCATGAAGTCAGAGGCAACTATTGGCGGAAATTTCACTAACAGTACAGAAATTTACGGGCATGAACTTTAAAGCAAAAATTGAAATCACGTTTTAATTTAATTTTATGATAATATTTTTCTGCGTTTGCCTCGAAAAATATTAGACTTAGTTAAGGTTAATTTACGACATTTGACTAAGCAAAGTTTGATATAAAATCATCACTGAAATGTAAAAAGAACATAATTATAAAGGGATAAATAAATACGATAAATAATTAAAACTACTTTGCCGACAGAAGTTACAAACCACCAAAATTCTTACTAGCGACTTCTAATACGGTAAAAATCACCAACTAAACTGGAATACAAAACAACCATATTTAGTTAGAAAAGTACCAGGTTGGCAACACAGGTAGGCAGTCAGCAGGCTCGGGGAAGGACGTCGGAGACGGGAGAAGGTCGGACCAGCGCAGCAGCTGAGTCAAGCACAATATTCGCCGCCCGGCTGACGGCGCACAGAGCAGTAGTTCCTACAGAGTCGCAGTCAAGCTCGAGCGCATTCCAGCCGCTTTCCCAGCTGGACCACAATAGAGGTCGGAAAATCTATTGAGTTACACCCACCTTCAGTTACGGTGGTTACAAAATTGAAAACTCTAGCATTTTACTTTACGATTTCTTTCAATAAAATGCTTCTTATGGAATCGTACGCAATGGAGTCGGCAAAGCTGAAGTCAAGCAACCTTGACTTAACGTTATCGATAAACTTAAAAAAGTTAAATCAATGCCAAGATGTCCGTTTGTAGAGAACCGATAGATATGTTTGTTATAATGAAAAAATTTTATTTGTATTTATTTATTTCCGTCTTCAGAGGTGCATCTAAGGCAGAGTCACCTTTTCTTACACTGGACCCATAACCAATACAATTTTACAGTTCAGAAATTTCATAAATAAATATTACATATAAAATTACAAAAATATACAACAAAAAATTACACAAAAATAAACCAATTAGCTCACACTTTCACTCACTCATTCACTCACATGCATAAAAACAAAAATTACACAAAAAATCAATTAGCAAACACTTCCTCACTCATTCATTCACTCACATGCATACATATATAAAAACTACTTCTCGAAAAAGTAGCTTCATAGTTTATTTCTAAGTACCAGTTTATTTTGCAGTGCTCGGACATCTTGAAACATTTTTAAAACATATGCATAAATGTGCTCGGAAAATTTTATAATAGAGTATTCGTAAGTGAATTGTAAGTTTTGTCAATGTATAGCGGTGCTATATTTTAATTTTAGATATTTTGGAAATATTTACTTGATGTTTTATGACAAATATATCACAGTAATTTATCACACATTTTCACATCGAAAAATAACAGATTCTCAATTGTTTTTCGAATGTTGTTTCTTTAACTTTACGTTTGTATTGCGTATTGACGAAGTACGTAATCATAAAGTCAAATGCTAATTCAATAGGGCCCAGATTTTTGCCTCACTTTGTTTCAGTGTCTTACGTGCACACCTGCAGCTCAACTTCATAATTAATGGCAGAGTGTTTTTGTGCAGATTTATTATTCATTTGACTGTGCCAATCAGTACATGGATAACTGTGACAGAACACTTCTGTGATTTGCGGGTTTAACCTCCAGATGTAGTATGTTACGGCATCCAATCACTGACCACAAAGCAGAGATGCAGGTGTGCACGTAAGGCACTGAAACAAAGTGGTGCAAAAATCTTTTCGCGAATGCTACCGGGCTCTGTGTATAGACCTTTACTTTACGAATGAGTTGTATAAGTAAAATTTTCTGTTTATGAGTTCATAATCGTGGTAGTCTCATTCATGAAACTTTAAAAGGGAATGGGGCATAAATTAACATACTTTGGGCGTCAATCAAATCTCGAGGTCTTTGGAAGTCAATGTAGAATAACTAAAATATAACGGTCTTATGTAACAGATGTTGCCAAACATTTTTCCAGAGTGGTGCATTCCTATAGCGTAATTTCTTGCACCGGAACGAAATTTCATCCTCAAGGATTGTGCCCCAGTATGAGTAAACTTGGAAACTTTTAGTAATGTATTTAGAATTCATTTATACACGTCCGAAGCAGTATTCAACATAGGACTGACACTGAATTAAATGTGCGTATTCTGTGCACGTTGAATGAATTATGAACGATAGTACTGTTTCTCTTGAGTAGTGATTGGCACCGTCACCTATAAATACCAAACATTATGCAATGTATACAAGAGTTTTGTTTGGACAGGTTCAGGGTGTTACGACTTCGCCACTGGATACTCATCCCTTAAACGTCTCCATTACTTTACCTGGGTCTCGTTCGGGAGGATTTTCGATCCGGTCATTCTGATTTCGGTATTTTTTTGTGGTTTTCCGAAAACACTTTAGACAAATACTGGAATGATTCCTTAAGAGTTAGTGGACCGTAGGTTTTATTTTATGTTTGAGGCACAGAACCGGGGAAGGCGATAAGTCGAATATAACCCGTCCGTCAAACACCTTATCGCCTCTAGGCGCAGAGGACTAAACCAGCGTGCAGTGTTTACGTAGTAACTGTTTTTCAACGGGACTTCAACCGATGACCATATAATTTTATTTTGTGGAAAGTATGTGGCAAAGTCCAGTACAGGTTTTTATGATTTTGTTTTACGATTACAGTTGATATTTTCTCGTCTACAGCAACGTGAAAAAGTCATTTTTAGCACTTTTGAGGAGCTTGATAATCATGTTTTTAACTATCGGACTGCATTTTTAAAATCATAGGGACTTAAGTTGATGTGTGTTTTCTTTTCGTAGATAAACACAATAGAAACATTTTTGTAACTATACATGAAAAACGACTATACGTACCACGCTACAGCACGTCTCAAGCGACAGGTCCTCTAACTATAGCTTTTTTCGCCTCCTGTCCTGGCTCTCTTCCTGTAGACATTTTTTGAAAATTAAGTTAATCACGCGTATAGGCCCATGGGACAGCACGCCGCTACGCGGATTATCCGGTAAGCGGTTGTTTTTTTCACCATGTATTACGGAAGGTGGAGGCAGCCCATTGTTAAGGTTCCTATCTACCTTCGCTTGAAACGCATTTCAGTGAGTTACAAGTAATCATATTTGGAAGAAACAACGCGCATTACGTTTGTACATCTACGAAAAGAAAACACATTTCAAACAATGCTTCTATCAGTTTAAAATTAGGATCGCCTATTGGAAACATGATTTTCAAGTCTCTCGAAGTAGCTTAAAAAACAGTTTTTTTAAACTGCCGTATCTAGGAAAATTCCAACCAGATTCGAAAAACGCGATAATAGAAATAGGTGATGGAATCTGAACCATAAGCATCGCAAATAAAATAATATGGTCACCGCTTAAAGAGAGCGTGGTACATAATTCAACGCTAAAAGCATTTGTCTATAACTGTAGGTTTCTTGAAGCCAATTTGCGAAAATTAAACAATAGCAATCCTAGACAATAGTTTCAAACAACGTTTTAAACAAAATTGTTTCCAGTGATACGAACATCTTTGGCACAATCTCTGACGCCGGAACCTCGTACATTTAACTGCGGCGCAAGAGATCACGCGTAATGAATTAGTAATTCTGGAGAAATATTTTCTCATAAAGTTGGCAAATATCATTATCTAGGATTGTCATTTAGTATTTTATCCATATTGACTTCGAAAAATGCCTAGAAATCAATTTATGTTTCCAGCGTTTATTTATCTACCACGCACTCTTAAAGTCCCATAGGAAAATTAATAATATTAAAGCTCTGCGTGCTAGTTGCGGGGTTTGCGTGTAGAGGCGATATTGCATTACATACGCCGACTGACGTCACTCTTAACGCTCCATCGGTTTTGTGCCTCACATACACCAACGCAGCCTACCTAGGTAAGAACCTTAACCACAACATGAAGGATCCGAGTCCACGGTAACTTCCACCAAGTTTCCCCACGTACGATAAATCGGGGATCGCCTCGCCCCACCTGGGAATTGAAACAGGATTGCCTTGTTGGGAGACTAGAGATGTAACCACTCAGCCACCACTTTTCTGAGTTCATTTGAAGCACCAACTATATATATATATATATATATATATATATATATATATATATATATATATATATATATATATTCCTTTTTGACAGTTTTCTATCTTTCGATTAGTTGCTAATAACAGACATTTGCGTGTTACTAATAACCACACTGCGTACATTTAATCACACTCAAAAGTTTTTACGTCGGGCTGAGATAAAACATATTTATCAGATGTTAATATCTGTGGGGGTGACTTAATAAGTACCCACTTTTCGTTACGAGTTTCAACTGTCTACTGCCCCAGTAGCCGGTCTATCTTGACCTTGACCTTGGTTCCTTGGAGCTTTGCTGCGAGTCCTGCGACGTATTTGCAGTGTTATCCAGGGTAATTTAAGTGTTTATGTTTCTGAAACGTTAGACAATTACGTTAAGTCACGAGGCTAAGAGGACTGTGTACCTACCTAGCCGTTGGACAGTGTTGTGACGTGTCACGCGAATATTTTTTTACGCGAAACCGCCGAACTTATTCTTATTTTTATTATCTATGAAAGGAACACACACTTTAATCTACGTATGCCACATTTTGAAAATTCAGTGTGCTTGTTAGTAACATGATTTTTGGGCCTCTGTAAATGACTAAAAACGGCTTTTTTTACATTGCTGTAACTCTGAAAATACTACCTGAATCCGTAAATTGCAAAATGAGGTACGCGCATTGGTCTTCACTTCATATTATGCAAAAATAAAACTATAGGGTCACCGCTTAAAGTCCCAAAGGAAAAAGAGTTCTACGAAAACATTGCACGCCAGTTTAGCGCTGCGAATAGAAACCATGTGCATATCGTCGAGAGTGGTAATATGGCTCTTATCGCTAAGCTGTTCCCGCGCGTCAAACGCGGAAATTTCAAACCTGTACACAGTACTCTTAACTCGTATGTTCAAGGGGTTCCAAAAAGTGACCAGAGCTGACACGTTTGACACCTAGATCAAGGACCAACTGCTGCTGGTAAATAGGCGCCAAAATCTATAAACAGTATACATAGTCAAATACGCAGAGGATTTAATATGTACGCGTGGTATTGAAAATGTTGAAGGAAGAACAAAGAAACGAATATTGGTCACTTGCGAATAGGGAAAATGAGTTGCCGCAGAATTACATTTTATTATATTTTGTTGTGAATACAAATTTATTATATTTGCGCAGTACTCCTTAATACTGTGTATTTTTATTTTACTGCGCAGTTTGTCTATGGGCACATATTAACGAAGAAATGAACCTGCCATATCCTTCGCTTGTAGAAATTTTTAATGTAAATTTTAAATCCTCACGGTCTTAAAATCCTGAACTGCTTGCAGGCGTTTGATTGCTTACAATGTGGTAAACCTCTGGTGATCGAGAACATATGATCACGTGACAGAGAACCTTATTTATTCTAGCAGGTTACATTTCGTAAACGCCCATACACGCGACTCTTGAAACGTATTTATTTTCCTTCAGATGAAGGGGGGGGGGGGAAGAAACGGGGGATACCTAGAAAACACATAGTACACTGTACTACAATTATAGTTCAATTGGTAAGAATATTTTTCACTTTACTACAATTACAGTAGACTAGCTAAGTTTATAGAACACTGTTCTCAAATTATGGCACAATAGGCGTGTTTAATGTACAATATACCATAATTAAAGTACTGATTTGGAAAATTAATAGTCCATTTTATCATAACTACGGCACATTTGCCAGTAACTTTTCAGACATACTTTTAGCTATCCCAATTTAACTGTCATCCTAGGCACAGATATTTCGAATTCTTCACGCAAGAACTCCTGTTTAACTATTTCTGCGACAAGTAATGAAATTTAATCGGAATTCTCACGTCTAATAAAAGGAGGAAGCTTGAATTTTTATTTTGACTGTGTACTTGCTATTTTGCATATTATTGTATTGTTGACTAATCTCTCTTACACAATCTAAATAAATTTTTAAGTAATTTAATTTTAGTAATTTATTGCTGGCCTTATTTACTAATTATAGAATTGTTTCTTGATCTGTCATGTTCGTTGTACGTGCAGTGGGTGTTTGCTTCTAAAGTGTTCCCAACTATTCCAGTTTCTCATATTTATTATGTGAAATAAGTACAGAGGGACTGATGAATAAAACCCTTCAGAAAAAGATCTCTTTGCGATCCAATTCATTTACCCTCCTGTCTAAGAAGTACAGGTCTGGACACTCGCCTATGTACCAATTGTATGGAGTTGACAACTCTATGAATGAAAGCACCACTAGAAATGATGTGTTGTTTAAAAAATGCAATATAGTGTCGTACTAGAAGTTCTCCTAGCAGCTCTGACACGAGTTTGCTCCTTGAAGTTCCATTTACGCAATACTAAAACAACCCAGTGTGCCAATGGCGCCAATCAGTCATTACGGGGTCAATTTTCAACTCCAGTGTCCAGACCCGTTCCCCTATGGCCGTCACTTAGCCTGGCCTACCAACTCCGTTGTGTTATAACTGTGTCTTCCTGTATACCACTCAGTAATCAATTGTCCTAAACATTTTTAAGCAAAATATTTGTTTACATGTATTTCTCTATGGTTTAAGTCAGTCATAGCATTTGCGTTAACAAATTTCAAAGATATAGTTGACCGGCTTACGTTTGCTCAACACCACACGTAAACCCTTGAAAATTTGCTACTAATATAAAGAATTCAATTTATATTATATTCAGACAATTCTCTTTTTAACCCTCGACCAAAAAGGAAGGGTGTTATTGGTTTGAATTATAGTCCGGCTGTGTGTCTCTTTAAGGTTTCGTATCTCCCAAACGAATGAACCATTTCCAGTGCTTCTTTTTGTTATTGAAAGCTAGTTTCATTGAGATAGTTCTTATAACAATCTGTGTAGCTGTTCAAAAATTAATGAATGCTTTTTCAAATTGGTGAGAGAATTCCATATACACATAATAGAATATTATGTTTTTAAACTGTATTACCCTGTGGTGTAGATGACTGGAAAAATTTACAAATTGAGCAGAGTTGTAGTGTGAAAAGGAGCAATAAGGTATTTGTTTGCAAATCTGATGGTCTTGCAAAGATTTAGTAACCTTGATCTGATGCTGCACACGTTCGTGTAGTGTCTATAATTCAGTAGTTGTTCCTTGCAACCACATGTTTAATATTTTTAGTCATACAAAATATTTGACACATATTTACCACAAAAATAGGGCTATCACTTGATATCCTGCTGAAAAACACTTTCTACTAGTACACTGCACGTCAGCTTAGTACTCAGTGCCTAGAAGTGTTGAGTAGAGACATGTGAAATTCGCATTATAATTTGATAGCAGACTAAACTTGACTTTCCTATACATAACAGAACATAATCTGTGATTCAGTTGGCCACGAACTTTGTGTGTTGTCATTTACGAGAGTTATGTCGTTATAGAGATTGGCATCTCTACTATTTAAGAATTTTCTGAGGCAAGTCACGAAGATATCAACAAGCGGGAGACGTTGAACAAGCATATAGACACTTGAAGTCTAGTCAGCTGTCAGAAAATAATGTAAATTTTGCATGTCTCTAGCGATGAGGTGTTTGACGGAAGCATTGGTCGACTTAACATACTCACCCTTTCTGTGCCACTAAGTTAAATAAAAAAAACTAGGTTCACATAATTCTAAACAATCACACTTTTGCCATATTCTGTTTTTCGGTATATATTGTGTAATTTATTCGCTTCAGTTTTGGTTATTAGAGGGTAATATCTATGCAATTATTATTTATAGCGGAGTGGTTTATATTCTGCCTCCAAATAACTTTTCAGTAGTCTATTTATAGAAACGGTTCGTCAATTTATTTTCTTCATCACCCTGAACGGAATGTAGGCTATAGGTACGGACCCTTATTTTTCGCGAAAAGAATTTTGCCACAGTTTGTTTCAGTGGCTTACGTGCACATCTGCAATTCTGCTTCACAGTTATTGGAAGCGTGTCTATGCGAAGACCCGTATCTCATTTGACTGAGCCAATTACAATAACATTCATTCCAACACCACACACGTCTGTGATTTGCCGGAATAAGACCAAGGCTCGTGAGAGCTAAAATATCCAATCACTGACCACGAAGCAGAACTGCATATGTGCACGTAAGGCACCGAAACAAAGTGAGGCAAAATTTTTTTTCGCGAAAAACAGGAGTCCCTAGCTATAGGACAAAGATGGAATGTGTTACTCGTGGGTAGGGACATAAATACCAAAGATCAGATACCAGCAGGGTAGACACAGCTATAATATTCATTGTTGATCATTAGCAAACAGTCCATTGGCTGCTACCCCGATGAAGTAGTCAGTTCGACACCAGACCAGCTAATCAGTAATTAGTTCCTTGTTTGCTTAAAGATTTCATTCTGGCCCTAAGATATCCAGTAAGTGTATAATGAAGTTATGCTCCAAAAACGACCATTAATATTCATGCGTTTGGATTTCGATTAGTCATAAAATAAGTTCGTGAAATCAGTTACAGGAAATATCCATTACATTTGTTTGTTATTTCAATTCAGCCTCAGTTTCGATTTCTTCAAATAATAAAGCTTGGCTGTGATAGATATTAAGCCAACAGTATAAATAATTCATAAACAGAAATTTGAGCGAAAAAGTCGTAAATTTGTTCTGAGCTGTGGAAATTTTATGATCCTGGGTTTAAAATAGCATACATTACGTATTATTTATACAAATGAAATTAATTTAGTTAGAGACGGCCACTCTTATAGTTACCTACTTAACTACTATTCAACAGTTCCTTTCAGAATAAAACATAAAATATATTTTTTTTCGTGGCTGTTCTAAAATGTCGCATGTAATACTATAACATTTTTAAAATAAGAATAATAATCAAATGTATACACATAGTAACTATATAATATTAATGTATTATTGTTAAGATTGTTTTAGTATATTGAACAAACTGACCACCTAAACGATATTACTTGTGCACTGTGATTAGCCTAGCCTAACCTAACCTAATCTAACCTAAACTAACCTAACCTATCCTAACCTAATCTAACCTAACCTAACCTAACCTATCCTAACCTAACCTAAACTAACCTAACATAACGTAACCTAACCTAACCTAACCTAACCTAACCTAACCTACCCTAAACCTAACATAACCTAACCTAACCTAACCATGGGCAGCGACTGGATGTTTTTGTCTACCTGGCATAATCAAATGAAAGACGTGTTTGAACGAAGACACGCTGCCAATAACCATAAATCAGAGCTGCAGATGTGCGCGTAAGACACTGAAACAAGTTGTTTCAAAATTATTTTCATCGTGAATCACTGATTCTACTTAGACTGCTATGTTCACGTTGAAAAGTGGTAAAAATACATAAAATTATCTGAAAGAAAAAAATAGCCTGGGGTTTATTTTTTTATTAATTATTTGATGTCTTTATTTTAAATTGACGAAGTTAAGGTATGTAGCCGTCTCTTACACTTAATCAAAACCATACAAATACAGAAGACAGTAACTTACAAATATAAAAATGTAAACAAATAGTAATAACAGTGCATATAAAATACCACCTGCGTGTGTATTACTGTGCGATGGCACACATGACGCTACATTAATTAAAAAAGAAAAAGAAAAATACGAAAATATTATTACATAGTATTATGTAATGATACGTCATACAAAATTAATGAGAAGTATACCTAATACATTGTTTGAAAAACGTAACATTCAGTAAGTTTGTACAAAAACAATTCAGAAAAAAATTATCGATTAATATAGTTATAATGTATCTGTTGTTATATTGCATACAGGCGCGAAAATGCAATATAGACTACACAAAATTTTACAAAAATTAAAAATTTAAAAGTACTCATGTCCAAAAGAAGCTATTACCTTCTGATAATATAAACGTCTTATCTTACCACTGACCTTCTAGCAGTTCTCGCTTGTTGTTTTGACAGGATTTCCTCTTTACGTCTGCCGAATACGTTCTCTCTGTCTCTCTCTCTCTCTCTCTCTCTCTCTCTCTCTCTCCTGCTGACCAATGACCATTCACGATCATTTTGGCAGTCTTCCCTGATCCACACGCGACACGTGATCCTGCAATTGCAATATCGCCTCTCCTTTGTCTGGATGCGACCCGCCACATCTTCACGCACGTGTATATTCGTGCCCTCGTGAAATGACGTCATCTCTAACATGTTGAAAGACTCTGCTATTTTACAGTCTGTGCATCCTAACTGCCTTCTTCAGACGTTCTTTCTGCGCTGGACAGTTATAACTTACAAAACTAAGTGTTGCTTCAGGCTGTTCGCGGTTCTGAAGAACCTTTCACTTGAAATAATAATTAAAAAGTATATTGTATTGTCACTTAAGTTCAGTTAAATTTATACACTATTGTTATTAACTTAGGGTTTTATGTTAACATTTTTAATTGGTAAAAAATTACTAATATGCTGCAAGGAAAAAAAGTAACTATGGCTCCTAAAAGTGTTCACTTAACCGTGAACCGCCTATATGGAGTACTTACGTCCCGCTGACGTATATACAACAATTTCGAACCTCGGGATCGTTATTTTCATCGTCCTTTGAGGAATTTTTGAGTTCACCTGACCACAATCTACTCTAGTTGACAATATAAAATTTTCCTTAAAACTCGTAGAACATCCCTTTTAAACTTATTCTGCCATTTATTTTCGAATTTCGGGATAGGAAATTTTATCGTTGTTTTCGTTGGCAAAAAGGTTTTCTCGGATAACTCCTGTTCCTCTGCCCCAGCATTCCGATACTACTCCGTGTTCACATGGTATCAACCTCCTCACACTTCGATCCCCACGCTGTTAAAAAATGTTTATACAATGTACTTTTTAATGGAAACGTAGTGATATTTTAAAGGAATGTAGAAATATAATCTTCATTAAACATGTTTACGGACAGTTCACCGTACTCTGAAGTAAAGATTTTTTTGTGAGTGTAGTCACTCAACGTCATTACGATTAAGGTTTCCCACGTCACCTTACATAAAAGTAATTTTCTAAGAGCATCTGTTGTTATACAAATTCGAGGAAAATTCCTAAGAATACAGACAATTCGTATTGTTATGGTTAGGACCGGGATCTGGGTTGTACGTGCGTGGTCGCCATGCACATTATAGATATTTGATGGGCTTCGAAATAGTGTTTCTAATGTGCATGGTGAGATTTTTCATATCCGCTCTCGTTTATGCTTTAGAAAATTATTATCGTAGAAACAGGATAGCATGGCCGCAACTTTCATTATGAACATTAAATTAAAATAAGCAAAGCATACTGTTATGAACCATGTAACCCTGGTTCTAACACAACGCTCAGTAACCAGGCCACCCGGCCAGGAATTCGAAAATATTAAACATAAGTTGCTGCAAACTGCAAGGCAGAACTCCCCACTCCAACAGCGGTACGAGTTGCCACACAGGGCACGATAAAGGGGCGTGTCACGCTACCTACGAGGTCTGTCTGCCCCATATCGTCGCCAAGACCACTTCACTACCAAGATGCACCACGACGTCCAGATCTACGACGTGCCGATCTCCGTGGACGTTTCCTTACATCATCCTCGGCATCATTAACAAGGTGGGACTGTCACCGTCGTAGCTAAATTGAGTGGCTCTTAAGTAATCATAAATATCTCTAACTATTCTTGCCTCTCTCCGTAAATAACATCGTAAATGTAATGATATAGTTGTATATATTGTAAATTAAAGCCGTACCTGATATTTAGACTGCGAGTCTCACTCATATTAAAAGAATCCCTCATTTAAACAAATCATAATAAACTGTACGTTTTACATAAATAACTCCACCATCACTAAGTAAAGTAAAACGGAGTATCATTTATAAAAACGTAACATTGGTGGAGGCGCCGGGTGGTTTTCTTAAACATTATTGTATCCAATAATTAAATCTTTCAAGGGGGATACGTATAGCTTACTCACTTAGCAGCTCGAGGACGAGAAGACCCTAGCCTCCGCCAATGTTACGTTTTTATAAATGATACTCCGTTTTACTTTACTTAGTGATGGTGGAGTTATTTATGTAAAACGTACAGTTTATTATGATTTGTTTAAATGAGGGATTCTTTTAATATGAGTGAGACTCGCAGTCTAAATATCAGGTACGGATTTAATTTACAATATTTACAACTATATCATTAAATTTACGATGTTATTTACGGAGGGAGGCAAGAATAGTTAAGAGACATTTATGATTACTTAAGAGCCACTCAATTTAGCTACGACGATGACAGTCCCACCTTGTTAATGATGTCGAGGATGATGTAAGGAAACGTCCACGGAGATCAGCACGTCGTAGATCTGGACGTCGTGGTGAATCTTGGTAGTGAAGTGGTCCTGGCGACGATATGGGGCAGACAGACCTCGTAGGTAGCGTGACACGCCCCTTTATCGTGCCCTGTGTGGCAACTCGTACCGCTGTTGGAGTGGGGAGTTCTGCCTTGCAGTTTGCAGCAACTTATGTATAATATTTTCGAATTCCTGGCCGGGTGGCCTGGTTACTGAGCGTTGAGTTAGAACCAGGGTTACATGGTTCATAACAATACTCATACAAAATTTAAGATATTATTAAATTCTATATAACTAGCATTCGTCTTTTAATGAAAGCCGTCAGACACTTAATGACAATTTTGTACAAAAATACATACAGAATCGTTGACTGTAATCCTCGTGTAAACAGACATTTCAGTAACATCCCTGGCTAATCAGTTATGAATGTGATAAAAATTAACTAGTAATTTCTGTTTGGGAATTGATGCATTCCCTTAAACGCTCGCCAAGTTTATTCAATTTTTGCATCTCTAGTAGCGTTGCGCTGAAGATGAACAAAGTATCTTCCAATGTGTTATCCCCGACACAGCAGCACACAGACTTTGGTAGGAACACTCAAACGTTTTAAGAGTGTTCATGTGAGGAATAATCGTAGTTTATATTTGTATGAAATAGTGTTAGTTATGTAGACGCTATTTGGGATTGCATTTTCCTCTTACAAAAAAAAATTAGCTCAGCCAGTTTTCCCATAAAAGAACTTCAAAATGAAAAATTGCAAGTTTTTAGTTCTTATAAGCCGCAAAAACCTATTGACACAATGAAATGAAAAAAAATAAAAAATTCATACTAAAACTACATGTCACGGGATAAGTTACTGCTTGACATGTTTTAAAGTCAATTACAATATATTTTTGTATTTAAAAAAAATCTATAGAAGAAGAAAAAAAATTCAAGATTTCAGAAATTCTTTCTAATGCAAAAATATTTTGTAATGAGCATAGATCCACCCCTTCTCGCGCCACGGTTCTGAGGTAGCCAGTGCCTTTAAGGGCATGGACCCGAGTTTCTTCGCATTTAACGACAATTATTTTTTAAAACATAAATGGGAGCCGATATCGTAAAATCGCTTCGTAACTTTGTTATGACTGATTTAAACTGCATACTCTAATTTTGTCGAGTCAGAATACTGCATAGTAGTTGCTAATTAGTTAATTAACGAAATTTCCTTTTAATTGATAAATCAGTTATATTCATCATACAGTTTGTCTCGAAAAATTACATTGCATAGTAAAACCAATTTGCAAAAAAGTTACGAAGCAATTTTACGACAACGACTCTCATATGAATTTTAAAAAAAATAATTATCTCGTAAGCCGAGAAACTCGGGCCCAAGCCCTTAAAGATCCCATATTGGATTATTTAATTTTTCGCTGTTTTGAATCTCTGAGTAGAGAAATGTGAAATTTGCGATTATAGCGCAGATTCTGTTTAGCTTGCACAACAGTACCGGCGTAGCAATTGAGCTGTTGACGTGTACTCAGGAGGCAATCAGTCAAACGTATTACAAATATAATAACATTGTTGCACTAACTGTGGCCTGAACACACGTTGAAAGTTCACGTGCCATACCTGCGCTGTAGCGCGAGGTAAAGAGAACTTGCGCCATAATCGCTAATTACACACTTCTTCTTGGATCGTACGTCGCTGTCCTTGCGGTACGTGCGATCGCTGCCCCTCTGTAGGGCATGGTGCTCTGTAGCGAGTCTCAGGAATGCACCGGCGCTGCAGTCATCCACCTACGAAGCTGCGAGCTGATCGCGGAAACGTGCGTCCAGTGTTGCCAGAAGTATAGTTGACGTGGTTACACTGTTGAAAACTTTACCATCTGACTTTAACACTTGACTTTATTAAGCTTTCAATACATTTCTTCAAATTGAGTCGTACACAAATTTATTCTGCAGCGCTGAAGCCTAGCAGTCTTGACTTTGCGTTTTCGAAAAAGGGGAAACCTTAAGTCAAAGGCAAAATTGCAGATACGGCTCTTCATACAGACACGCTGCCAATAACCATGAAGCAGAATTCCAGATGTGCACGTAAGGCACTGAAACAAACTGGGGCAAAATTATTATCGCGAAAAACAAGGGTCAATTTTAGCTGCATACTTTTTATAGGTTCAGCGCTTTCCAGGAGGTGTGAACTTAGGGCGAATAGCGAAATAGTCAGGAACTTACAGTTTGAATGAAAGCACTAATTTTCTAGGTGCCTGTCCGTTGTGTATACAGACCTACGAACCGGGGTGGTATTAGCTCAAGCGTCAGTCTGGACCCTACTTTCTTTCTCTCTCCGTCCCTCTCCCCTCTCTCTCTCTCTCTCTCTGTCTGTCTCTATACTCGAAACGACAGCTGTCTCGACCGAAGAGTATACACCAGCGTCTGACGTCATGTCTCCCGAACAACGGTACTGGAGCAGTGACGTCATGCTGGAAGACAGGCGCCTGTCAGGTCTGCTACATACACCCTCAGAGCAAGTAAAGTAGAGAGACGACACTCCCAAGCATTGAGTCGAGCCACCAAATTGAGCCGACAAGAGTAATTTGGTCGTAAAAGTAGTACCAACCAAATCAAAATAAATGATCAATCACCAGTGACCAAAAATCGAGGTTGGCTACACTGCAGTTGCATTTTGGCGTCTGAGTTGGCGACTACAAACTATTTTTTTGCGGAGAGGGGGGAGGGGCAATCAGCAGCTGGGTTTGAGGTAGATATCTTGTAGTTTCATATTACATTGTTTTCATTTAATTAAAACTTTGCAGCACTTGCTTCTTGAATCTGGGAAATGATCCATGATTTTTTTTTTTTTTTAATTACATGCAGAATACTGACACTTCCAAGAATTATTCTCATTGGCCTACATTTTCGTGCTGTAGAAAACTTGTAGCACCACTCCTTGGTGCGACATGTAAATTTAAATCTCCAATAAATGTATAACGAATCACACTACACGGCGTTTAACACGTAAAAATTCGAACTTCAAATCTAACCAATATTTTCGTATAATGATAAACCACACGAATGAAAACACAAGAAACGTAACATTACAAAAACGGTAAAAGTAAATTACGAAAATGACAAACATCAAATTTTTACCTAATAATTTACAACACATTATGCTTAAAATTAAAATTAACTACGAACAATGTTATCAAAGGCAACAGTTATAAACAAAAAACTTTCTTTGAAACTTTGTAACGTCCTAACCTAAGATTCTAGTCGTAATGCGTTTTGGACTAACTAAACATACTTAATCAAATTACAGTAATTTCATTTCTCAATCACATTTTAAAAATAAAATAGTGCACTTCACAAACAAAGTAACAAACGAATGAGGCACGAAACACAAAAATTGACGATACAAAACACGGTCATTTTGTAAAATACTTTTTACGTAGTATTAAAATTTTACCAGCGCAGTAAAGAAATAATGTAGCATGTTATGTACAGCACACAAACACAAGTTGCGAGTTTTTCGTAGTCACTCTTTTTACACAACACCGAGACGTAAACATGGCGCGAAGCCACAGGATGTTAACAGGAAACTGTACAACGGAACATTGTTGTGCAAACTACTTAACGGCCAATGAGAAATTTTCATTGAATTTCTTATAAAATTATTTTTGAAACATATAAACGTTTAAAGTTTCGTTTAAAAAATATCGCGCACTTCATTAGTTTAAAGTTTCTAAAAATGTGTGTTGTTGAATTTTTTGCCAGTGTTGGCAACGACAGCAACCAAAATAATTTGTGACCCAAAGCGCCTTATAGACATATTGTGTCAGGCCTCTGCACCATCAAATATAAGGTAGAGCCTCTACCATAGAGAGAGCGTCTGCTATACAACTACATTCTAATTTAACTGTGTGTTCAAAATATGCCGTTTGATTTATGGGAAATACGTGCGGGGACGACATGAAGTTGTAACAAAGTACAGGACGGGTTTGACTAGTTATCACAACGATGATCTAGTACGTCGA